>WBMZ01006086.1:0-151677 GCA_013400975.1 Atrichornis clamosus
GGGGGGGGGAGGTTGCCTTGGCCACGCATCCCTGTGTGAATGCATGACGTGCGCAGGGCTGGCGCCAGGCTGTCTGGGGCCGGGAGTTAGATCAACACAGCTGGAGGGCCCGGGCCACAGCTGGGCAAAGGCAGCGGGTCCCGCCGCCCAGGCAGGGCTTGTGGGAACCGCCGCCAACAAAACCCCCCTGCAAACAAAAGCTCCCCCCCCAGTCCCTCTGCAGGCTTTCAGTCCCCCCCATCCCTTGGGAAATGGGGGGGCGGGGAGGGGAAGGTATGGGAATAAACGGAGACTGTACACTGATGTTTTGCATTGGGGGGAGGTCATAAGAAGGGTTTAGGTGGTGGTCTGAAAAGAGTTTTTAAATGTTTTGTAAACATTTTTTTAATTTTTGTTAACGTCATTGTTTTACTTTTTTTTTTTAATGTTTAATTCTTTTTTAACTTTATTTTCTTCTTGTTTTTTGAGGTCTTGGTTGTTGGCTTTTGCCCCAAAACAGGTTAATGAGGGTAATTATGCCTCTTCCCCAAGCTGCCATCCTTTACGCGGAGGCGATTTCCCAGGAAATTCATAACGAGTGAGGCGGCGAGGGGAGGGGAGGGAGGGGAGGGGAAGGGGGGAGAAATAAAAGACACCAAAATAATCCAACCCCAAAAGATGCTGGATGATGCTTTCAGTATTTTTAGCGGGGGCTGTTGAGCAGCTCATGGCTTGGGGGAGATGCAGGGAGGAGGGGTGGCCCCCAGCCTGTGGTCCTGAGACCCCTTTGGGGGAGTGGAAATAAACCCCAGCACTACCAAACTGGGATTTGGGCAGATCTGGAATAAATCGCTGCCGTGCGCAAGAGTAATTTGGTCCAGGTGCCTGTGCCCCCATCCCCTTGCACCCCTCATTAGCTGGGGCCCCTGGGTCAAGTAGAGTCCCAGGGTGCCCCCCACCCTCTCAGCTGTAATATTCCTTCCCTGCACTTCCATAACTAAACCCCCGTTAACACCCCTCATAACTAAATCCCACGCAAATCAATATTCGGGAGAGAGGGTTTTGCCCCTTGGGCTCATACAGATTCACAATCTGGGTTTTGCAGGGCTGTCACCCCCCCAGGACCCCTTCATGTGCCACCTGCTGTGGTGAGACCCGCAAGGACCCCAGATCGCTCCAGCTTTGGGCTTTTTCTATGGACATTCTCTGATTCTATAAGTTTTGAGGCAGCAATGGTTTAGGAGGGGGCTTTCCTTCATCCCTCCCCATCACTTCTACCGGGATAACTCCTTTGCCTATAAATCTCCTCTCCCCGCTTCAAAATAAAAAAACACTCCAGGCCTCTCGCAGGCACTGACCTAAATCTGGTTTCTCCATCGTAACCTCAGTTTTACCGCAATTAATTTTTTTCTGCTGGTCACAAGATAATTCCTGACGCCAGAAAGTCTGGAGGTCAGATGAGAAGCGGATTGAGGAACAGGGCGGCACTAATTTCCTTAAAACAGGGAGGTTGGGAGGGGGGAAACCCCATCTTCCTGTCTAAAAATAGGGGGAATTAACTGGGATGGGGAGGTGGGCAGTTTGGGGGTGCTGGGGTTGGGGTGTTCAAGGGGTTTAGGGGGGGAATCCCCAAGAGGTTTGGGGGTCTGGCCATGGGGATGGGGACCTGCGTGATAGTATCATCCCCCGTGGGGCCACTCCGGCCACCAAGGCTCAATTTTGAGGGGTGGGGGGTTGAGGTAGAGGGGGTTTAAGGCTGTATTTAGATATGGGGGCGGAGTTTGATGCTTTATTTACACTCGGGGGCGGGATTTAGGGCTTTCTTTACATAAAAGGGAAGGGATTAATGATTATTTTACATAAAAGTGGGTGGTGCTGTTCATAATTTGCATCCAGTGGGCGTGATCAAGTAGTGCTGTCTATATAGGGCCAGCGTGGGGCCCCCCCTTCCCCAGTCCGCCAGCGAGGTCGGAAAATTTCGAGAGGGGGAGCGAGGTGGTAGCTTAAGCGCTCGGACCTCCGCGCTTTGGTGGTCCCGGTGCTCGGAGGCCCCAGCAGAGCCCCCGCTGCCGAGACAGCCCCTGACGCCCCCAGGCATCCCCCGTTCTGCATCTCCAGACAACCTCTGAGCCCACCATGAAAGCCATCAGCCCGGTGCGGTCCGTCCGCAGCTGCTACGAGGCCGTTTGCTGCCTCTCGGAGCAGAGTTTGGCCATCGCTCGGGGCAGTCACAACAAGAGCCCGGCCTTGGAAGAGCCCATGAACTTGCTCTACGACATGAACGATTGCTATTCCAAATTGCGAGAGCTGGTGCCGGGCATCCCGCAAGGTACCAAGGTGAGCCAGGTGGAGATCCTGCAGCATGTCATCGACTACATCTTCGATCTCCAAATCGTGCTGGAGGAGGGATCCAAGGGCCGCGATCCCTCCTCCGAGACCACCCTACTCTCCTTTAAGGTAAGGGTTGCTTTGGGCTGGCGGGTAGGTATGTCGATCTGGGGGGAGAGGATATGTTGGGTTGGAGGTGATAACATGTTGGGGTGGGGGTACTGCAGGGTCCCCGGCTGTGTTGGTGGGTCCTGGCACGGTGGGGAACGGGGAGGAATGAGGACCACCAGCCGCCGGGGTGACCGTAAGCCCTGTCCCGTCTCTCCGCAGGCGGCTGAACTCGCCTCTGAACTCTGCACCAAAGACGAGAGAAGTTTGTGTCACTAACGCCTCCTCCATCAGGTGAGTGTCCCCCTATTCCCCACCACCACCATCCGCAACCCAGTGCTCTCCATACTCCCGCACCCCAGCGACATCCCGACCCCCCCTCTCGCCCCCCAGCATTAAAATCCCCAGGGGAGCGATCCCCATGTTCCCTCCTACCCAATCCCCCTTCGCACCCCAATTTCCCACCACCCGCGCCCCAGTCCACCTCCGCCAACCCACGACCAACATCCCCAGAGGTCTGATACCGATTCCAACAACCCGGACCAATGCTCACCCTTTCTGCAGACACCCCCCCCCCCCCCCGCAAGTCTCCCACCTGCGTCCCAGTCCCCTACCATCACCCACCCACCCCCAGCATTCCCAACTGGGCGCCAGATACCTGCCCTGAGCAACGCGGTTCCCCGGCTCCCACCCCCTCTTCCCAAATCTCCCATCCGCAACCCCACTTACGACCACACTAATTAGTCTATAATTTTTTTCTCCCTCCCCCTCTCTTCTCTCCCCTCCCGGTGCCAATTAGCAAACAGGCAGCGAGTGTCGGTTCCTGGTTCGTTATCAGCCGGAGGTAAATAGCAGTTTCCTCCATGGCGCCGGGTTGTCTGCGACCTACCGGCCCCGGCATCGCCTCCCCCGGGCCCGGGCACCGCGAGCGGGGAGCGGCTGGTCCCGACCCCCCCCCCAGCCTGCCACCGCCAGCATTCCACCCACGGAGCTCAGCATCCCAGCTTTGGACCCGAACTTACATGAGATATTTTTTATGATAGACTGATGATGAAGAGGAGGTTGTCTGTATATTTTTGGATTATAGCGAGTCCTTTTTTTTAAAGGTGTTTGATGGGATGGGGGATGGGAATTAGGGGGTTTTGGGGAGGGGGGGACACACATCCTCGAGTATGAACCAAACTCTCTGGGGCCGTGGCCTCGTGTATTGTGGAGCTCTATACTAGAGTATTAACTTTTTGTACCTTTTGTGCAGGAAGGTGAGTTTCTGCGAACATGCCTTGTACTTGCTTTATAAACTTTTTATAAAAGTTACCATTTTTACGTAATAAAAATCAGATTGTTTTGACTTTTTTACCTTCGTCACTGTCGTAGAGGGAGCTGGGGTGCACCCATGGGTGGGAAAACAGCCCCCTGGGGGTGGGAGCCCCCCCGAACTCTGATGGGAACTTCTAGGCTTACTGTAGGAATCTCCGTTATTGTGTAATAGCGTTGAAATGTCAGCTCAGGTATGGGAGGAATTAACCCTGGGCTGCCGGCTCCCGGCCGAGGTGGCTGCCAGCTATTTTGGGTGCTGCTGTGCTTATCTGATACGGAAGGAGTGAAGACGGTGCTGAGCCCCGGGGATCATCTGGAGGTGTAGCTAGAGCCCTGGGAGGAGGGAAAAGATGCTTTTTTCCACTTTCAGCCTTGTAAAAATGGGCTGCTTGGTGCCCTGAGGCTGGATTTGAGCTTCTACTGGTCTGGAAGGGGTGATGCTGCTCCCCCAGGATACACCCCACAGGGGTAGGGGAGTTTCTGGGCTGCTTTGGCTTCCTCAAGTGCTATCCAGAGAGCAGCCCCTGCCTGGCCTGATCCCCCCCTGGGGTCAGCACCCCAGGGAAGGCGTGTTGGGAGCAGAAATGCCTTTCCCTCCCCTTGGGTAATGCTGCGGTTTCCCTTTGGCCCAGGAGCAGATGTGACCCCCGGCCAGCTCAGCTGTGGAGCCAGGTCCTGCTCCCTGAGGAAGGTGCTGGCCTGCCTGGGATGAAATTAAGTTAACTGCACCCCCACCTGTAGCACCATCATCTTTATCCCCTTGGCCAGGCTCTGTTTTTGCTGCCGTAGGCTTAGCCAGGCGTGATGTCGGCACTGCACTGTGGTAGTGGGGTGTCCCCGGGGTGCTGCAGCCTCCAGGGGAGCTGGGTTAGGGGCTGCAAGATGGGAAAAGGAGAAGGAGGAGGGAGAAGGCATGGGGGTCTTGGAGCACAGGGTGATACAAGCCTTCCCACACACACACCGGCTTCAGCCTCTATGCCCACGACAGCCAACAGGAACTCAGGGTGCAGCCGGCACCTGCCAAAACCCCCTTGTCCATGGGCATTTCCACAGGGAAAAGCAGCATGTGGACCTTCCAAAAAAGCACCAGCTCGTCCAACTGGATTCACCAACCCCAGAGTGGTGATCGCCTCCCTCCTCCCAGCTTGATGTCCCCAGGGCAGGGTACCCTCAGGCACCCCCGGGTGGGGTAGGATGGGGTGACATGGGGCTGTCTGGGCACAGTGGGAGGCAGGTGAGGGTGTCCATTTGGAAGCCACCGCATCTGGGAACGGAGGTGCTGTTATGCTGACAGCTAAAAATAGCCTTTTGCCATCTCCACTGGCTTTTGGCTCTGGAGGAAAAGCCAAGGGTTAGGGGTGAGTGTACCCACGTTCACCCCGGTGTCGTGGTCCTCCAGCTGCACCAGTGCTGATGTGCCAAAGGGATATAAGTGGGATGGGTGGGAAAAGCACCCTGGGAATGAGCCGGAGGACAGGGATGAGTGTCAGTAGCTGGAAAGTGGGGCTTCCTGCAATGTGAGCATCCCAGGTCCTAATGGGTCCCCCATCAAGGATGATAGTGGTGGAAATCCTGGACTCATGGGAGCATTAATGAGCTTAGTTTGGAGCTGGGGTTACTGCGAGAAGTGGGGCTAGGCACTGGTGGGGTGGGAGAAACCAGTCCTGATGGGGCTTTTTTGGATGGAAACAGCACTGGAGAGGTGGAGGGGGACTCCAACCTCTCCGAAGTGGAGGTGGCCCCTGCCCTGTGCCCTCTCGGGGATCAGGGGATTCCCTCGGCCCGGGCGGGGGCTGTGGGGTTTGGCAGGGTGTAGGTTTGACCCTAGCTTCCAGGGCCGTCACCTCCCCCATAGTGGATAGATCCTGGCACCTTGCCCAGAACAGCCACCCCGACATTCCCAGGCTCTGGCACAAGTCTTATTCAGATCCCACTGGCTCCCTGGACTGCGCTGTGGCATGTTGCCAGTGCTTTCTTTGAAACCCGTGATTTTAAAAAAGGAAAAAGGAATAAAACACAACTAAAAATAACTGCTGGGGCTGGGATTTACCTCGGGAGGCCGATGGGATTTACCCCATGGGGCAGATGGGATTTATCTCGGGGGGCAGATTTACCCTGGCTGTTACCGGATGCCGATGCTTTCCTGGAAAACCCTGATTTTAAAAAAAAGTTAAAGAAAATGGGAAAAAACACAGCTAAAAACCGCTGCTGGGGCCGAGATTTCCGTCGGAGGGGCAGCTGGAATGGGAAAAATGCCCCCGGCTGCGCGAGCCCGACTTTAGTTTTATCACCCCAGCTACACTGCAGAGGTGCACAAGGGAGGGTGAGGAGGGCAAAAACTAACACCGGGGTGGGAGGGTGGTGAAGGTCGAGCGCGGCCCCGCCGCGGTGCCGGTGGCCCTCGGGCCGGCTCATTCGCCTCCTGGCAAGCGCCGGAGTCTGATGCAATCGCTGCGCTGACGGAGGCGGCGGTTCCCACCTGTATTTGCCATTGTGTGCCCGGAGCTGTTTGCAGGTGTTTGCTGGCGCCGCGCTGTCTGAGCCGCACTTCCCTCCTCCTTCTCCTCCTCCTCCTCCTCCTCCCGCTGCTGTCCCGGCCAAGGCCTGCTTCCCCCTGACCCCCCCGCCCGGCTCCCCGCCCGGCCCCCCTCCAGCCGCCGCTGACACGGATGCTGCGCGCACACGCGTGACCTTGGCCAGGAGCGCTCACGCGTGAGGGGGGTGGTTCTGGCAGCTGAGCGTGGGTGCACGCACGCACGTGTGTACTTGCACACATGGCTATACTGACACATGTGGTATGTGCATGCTCACATGTGTGTTCATGTATGCACACATGACTGTGCACATTTGCACACACCTGTGTGCACTTGCGTGTTTGCAAACACTGACACACGTGTCTGTGCATGCTTGCACATGCAGACAGGCATGCGTGGCTGTGTTCAGTTACACACACCTATGTGCACTCACACACGTGTATACAGATGCTGACACGTGTCTGGGCACACTCATATGTGTGCATGCATTTGCACCCATGCCCATGTGCACTTACACACACGCCTAGAGACACTGGCAAACATGTCTGTTCACACTTAATATGCGTGCACCTACGTATGTGTGCCTGTATGCACACATGCCTGCGTGCTGTTACACACACACCCATGTGCACTTACACACATGCCTACAGACACCGACGTGTGTCTGTGCACACATACACGTGTTCACATATGCACACACGACTGCACATTTGCACACACCCATGTGCATTTACATACACACCTGGAGACACTGATCTGTTCCTGTGCGCTCTCACACGTGCGCACATGTGCACATATCCCTGTGTGTATTTGCGTATGCCTATGTGCACTTACACACACGCCTACACTGACGTGTCTGTGCACAAACACGTGTGCATGTATGCGCAGGAGGGCTCATCCTGCAAACCAAGCTGTGTAGGGGCTCAGCACCCCCTTGGTTGGAACTCCCAGGGATGCTGTGGGAGTGGAGGAGGCTATTCCTGCCCCCTCCACACCCCCGTGGAGACCACACTGTGTCCTGGCAGCCACCTCACATGTTCCTGTCAGCGCTTGCCTTCCCTTTCCCGCAGGGAATCGAGGCTCTGTCCCACGGAGGAAGAGAGGCTCCACACACGCGTCCCACAATCTGCCGGGGACGAGGCGGGGGAAGCTGAAGCGGTGCGAGCCCCGCAGGCGCGGCTCGCTGCTGCCGTCTCCAGGGGAGAGGAGGAAGAGCCCGGCTCACCGAGAAGGTTCTCCCCTCGGGAAGAACTGGGATTTCAGATTTCCTCTGGTGTACCCTTGGGAAGGACCGGGACCTCCTCCCATGCCTATCCCGAGTAGAATTGGGACCTCCTCCGGTGTTCCCTTCGGGAAGGACCAGGACTTTCTCCGGTGCCCCTCCAGAAAGGAGTGGGACCTCCTCTGTGGCCCCCACCCCAGGCGCAGGGATGTGTGGCTTACGG
Organism: Atrichornis clamosus; assembly: GCA_013400975.1. Lineage (NCBI taxonomy): Eukaryota > Metazoa > Chordata > Aves > Passeriformes > Menuridae > Atrichornis > Atrichornis clamosus. Next base: position 7,712 of record WBMZ01006086.1, read on the forward strand.
CTATGGGGGCTGCTGGCCACGCGTGCTTGCCTAATGGTTCATCACATGCTCCCAGTACGGTTGTTCCCCCCACTCTGGGCAGAGCTATAGGGCACTAGCACTTCTTGCACCCCCTCTCTCCTGGGAACGTTCCTGGGGAAGGAACATTAGGGGACGGGGTCTCACTTGGGATCCACAGCCCAGCTTCAGCCCCCTGCTTCTGGGACTTACTCAACCTCCTCCTTGTGCTCTGCATCATGGGGGGGTCCCTGATCCCCAAGCTGAATATCCAAAAGATTTTTCAGATCCTGAAGTGAGGGCAGGGAGGGCTGTACCCAAAAGCCTCTGGTGGTCCTGTCTTGGTCTGGGCAGAGATGCAGTGGCCCAGATGTGGTGCATCCATCCCAAGTGATGAATCTGCACCGGGAAAAGCAACATCATTGCTTCTTCTTTGCCATCACCTCATCACCCTGGTTTGGGGGTGCAGTTCAGACCCTCCCCAGACCCTCACAGGAGAGGCCAGGAAGGGTATCCTGGCTTGTCCCCCCACCATGGCTACACGGTGATGCGATCTCTCATCTTGCCCCAGGGTGAGGAGGCTGGTCAAGGGGCTGCTCAGGATGCTTCAGGCCATCCTGAAGATCATCCCAGACCTCTGCAACATCAGGGAATAAGATGGTTTCTAAGGTCCCTTCCAACCCAAACTCTAGTTTGGAGGGTGGAAGCTGGTGAATGATCCACCCTTCTGGACACCTTGGTGTCACAGGATGATACAAGTCTGCATCTTCTGGCATGGGAGAGGACTTTGCTGGTGGAAAGCCATGGCTGGAAAGCCTGGAGAAGGCTTATTGAGCAAATATTAAGTAGTGGAAAAGATGCCCTTGACTTCTCCCTCAGCTGTCCCTCAGCACAGCCGAGGGCATGAGGGTCATCAAATTATCCCACCTTCTGGGACGGCTCTTAACCCAGTGCGGTCACACTGATGACATGTGGGGACATCACTTCTGCTTTGCTCAAACTAAAGGAGTTGGGGACACAACCTGCCAGGCTCTCCCCATGCCCCAGTGTCTGTATCCCAAGGGTCACCCACTGGAGCAAGCCCAAGGCAGCCAATCGTCACGGATTTATCCACCCTACTGGGCATGGCCTTGTCTTTGTGCACTGGGTTGGAGATGGCAGTTGCCTTCTTCCCACAGCAGGGAAGAAGAAGGTCTGGGTGGGTTGAGCTGCCAAGCTCAGCCACGCTCCTGGCACAGGGACCGCAGTGCTCAGCTGGGGTGGCATCAGTGCTGCCAGGCCTTTTGTTCTGCCTCAAAGCTCTTGCACAGTGAGAGGCAAATGTCTATCCTGGATCCAAGGCTCCTGGCACGTTTCTGGGTGTCCCTCCCAGCTGAGTTGGAGTCTGGTATCCTTCTTCATCCACAGCAGAGGCCATGCACAGTGTGCATCCATCTGTCTGTATTCCAGGAAGCTTCTTTGCACAAAAGTCCATCTCTGCACATGATCATCCCCATCTCAGACCTGAGCATGGAATTGGCTCTTGCTGGAGAGGAGAACAGTGGAGAGGAATGAATGGATGGAGGCAACCAGGTGATGGAGAGGAATCAGGGAATGGAGAGGAACCAGGAGATGGAGACAAACAAGGTGATGGAGAGGAATCAGGGGATGAAGAGGAACCAACCACTGTGGCGTGGTGGCCTCGGCAGGATTAAACCCTGGCTTGTCCCAGTGGCTGTGGTGGCCTTTTACTGGTGCCAGTAAGTGCCAGAGCTGCCCTCACTCAGGGGTGCACCGTTGCTTCGATGATTCCTGTTACTGCTGCACCCCGAAATACCCTGTAGGCCAAATTGGGTGCCCTTCATCCCCTTTTGCTCCCTCCACTTTGCCGGAAAGACCTGGTGCGTTCCAAGGACATGTGGGTGGGACACATGGGAACAGGTTAAATGAACTGTGAGTGAACCAGGGGCCAAATCTCCTCAAGCTGGGCCCCTCTGGGGTCCCTGCCCCCGCAAACAGCACTGTCCCCTGTCAGCGGGTGGGGGGATGGCAGACAGCCTCTGACTGGTGGACCCCAAAATTTTTGTCTTAAACAGATGCAGCCCCCTCTCCCCTACCCTGGGTTGCTGCAGATGGGGATGAGGATGGGAATTGATGGGAATGGGGGAATGAGGATAGGTAGATGAGGATGGGAGGGTGATGGTGATGACGGGACAATGAAGAATGAGGGATGAGGGGGTTGGAGGGTCACTGCCCCCAGGCTGGAACCCACCAGATTGAAGGTGGGGAGTCTTCTAAAAAGTAAATAAATAACAAAAAATGCTTCCTAGTCCCGATCCCCAACCCCCTCCACGCCAAAACCAGGCGCCCCTCCCCCTCAGCAGGTGGCCTCAAGAAAGGCCCGCCCCTTATTTACATAAATTATCCCGCCAGGCGCGCGGCCCCTTTAAGGCTCCTCCCGACGCGGCGCCACCGCCCGCAGGGAGGGGGCGGGGCCACGGCGGCGCCAGCCAGTCAGCGCGCGCCGTTTTCCGCGGGAAATCCGAATTTCGCGGGACGGGTTTTGGCGCTTAGGGGGAAAAAACCGGAAAAAAAAAAGAAAGAAAAGGAACGCCCGGGGCCGGGCGCGATCGGGCGGGAGCGGAGCCGGGCGTGGGGGTCCCGAGCCGGGCGAAGCCGCGCTCCGGCCGCCCCGGCCCCATCCGGCCCCAGTGCGGCCGATTTTTGGGGCCGAAAGTGAACTTTCCGTCGGTTTTGGCGGCCTCGCAGGTTTTTCGGGGAAGTTTAGAGGATCGGCCGGTGGCATCGCCCGCCGGAACCCCTCCCCGCTCCACTAAAATGCCACGGCTGAGATTGTGACCCCCTCCCGGCTGCAGAATCGCGGGGTGCTCCTGCCCCGACGCCCGGGCCGGACTTCTCGGAAAGGACTTTGCAATGCTGCAACTCCCCAGGGGAGTGTCCCCCGCCCCGGGGAGGGGGGGCACCGCCCTCCAGCCCCCCCCTCCCCACCACCACCCGAAGAAGATCATGTCCGTGATGGGCTCCTGCGATCGGAGGGTTTCCAGCCTGGGCAGCCCCCCGTTATCCACCGGCTGTTTCACCCAGGTCTACACGCCGGCGGCTGTCAGCGTCCCCGCTCCCCGGAGCGAGTGTCTCTGTGACACCCCCCAGGGCCCCGAGCTCAGGACCCTCTGCTCAGCCTCGGCGGGACGGCTGCCGGTAAGGTGTCTGCATCCCGTCCCTTCCTCGGGCATCGCGTCGGGGGCGTGGGAGGCTGGGGATTGTGCAGGGTAGGGGCAAGGGGTGGATGATCCCAGCATGTACAGCCCCCTCCCTTCCAAATTTTGCAGCTTATATTGGTGTCTGCACCCCCTAATGTGTCTTTTTCGGGGTGGGGCAGGGTGAGGTCTGAAATCAGAAGTCGCAGCGAAATGGCTCAGAGGTTTCTCAACTTCCCCTCTCCCCTGCGTGCCCGCGGCTCCGGCTTCCGCTTTTCAGTCTTTTTGGCCTTTTTCCCTCTCTCCAGCTTAAAAAAAAGCCCGGGTTGTGCCTCAAAACCCGGTCAGCAAGTCCAGGCCCTTGGCGAAGCCCTTTCTATGGTGGGGAAGTGAGGCATGGGTACAGACGGAGCCCCTGCCTGCTGTGGCTGGGAGGCACCAGCCCTGTCCACTGTCTCTCCCCACTTTGGGACTGTTACCCCCTGGATGATCTGTCACCTGGGGACGTGGGGTACATGGGACAGGGGTGCTACAGCGTCGCTGCCCAAGCTTGATTTCTGTCTGTGGTTACAGTGGGGCTTGCAATGGCTGCTTTTTGGGGGGTTCCCATCCTCAGTGGATCACCCCAAGGCTTTGTAGCTCAGATCCTGATGCTGGGAATTGTATAGGGTGTTGCTGTCCCATGTCCCTGTCACCAAGCCCCAGGGTCATGGCTATGCTTGCAAAGCCCAACACCTGCTGCCCCTAAACAGAGAAACCCAGGCACAAGACGGGTGCTGGCCCCGTGCCCAGTGTCAGGGCACACAGGAGGCTCTGCCCAGCCTGTCCCTCCTCCCGGAGGGCCCCCTCCGAGTCCCCAGCCCGTCGGCCCTGCTGGCAGCTGGTATTTAATTCCTGCCTGCCCCAACCTGGGCACACATCCAGCCCTCACTGTGAGCTTCTGTTCTCCCCGGGTCCTGGGAGGGATCCCAGACCCCACTAACACCAATTTCGTTTTTCCAAGGCTTGATTTATTTATTTATTCCCCCCCTTTCCACAATCCCTCATGCTTGGTGCCAGCTGGGGACATTGCTGCAGCGGGGAGAGAGGAGATGTCTTTGCTCCCTGCTTTGTGCCGTGGCTGGGGGTCTGGATGGGGCTGTTTCGAGTTCCATCCCGGGGGGATTCTGGGACCACCTGCCACCTCTCCAGCCTCTTTGTCTCTAACCGTGCGAGATGCCACATCCTGCACTGACAGGGGCTGTTGTTCAAGGAGACACCATCATTGCTGACCCTCCCCTAAGAACACCCAAGAGACACCCAGTCCCATTTCCGTGGATCTGCAGAGCTGGTTTTGGTCTCACCATCATCATCACCACTCACTCCAGGAGGTGCTCGGGGTGCTTCTGCGCACTGTCCCCTGAACAGGATCTGGGGGACTCATGTGACAACTGGGGACATGACATGCTCCTCTATCCCTCTTGGTTGCTTGCAAGAGATGTTCCCCTCTGTCCCCATCTCATTCCCTGCTGCCATTATCCCATTCCTGGTGTTGGAGGTCCCATTTCCAGCCCCAGTGTGGCACTCGCACCTGACAGCTGGGATTCCTGCCCCCACACCCTGTTTATGGCACAACCTTTGTGTGCAGAGCCGATGCAATCAGATAATGAGCGTTTCCTCCCAGTTCCCGAGCAGGGCAATTGCTGCCGCTCCCACCAGCTTTGTACCACGTGAGTGAGCTGGGGTCACATGGAGGAGGCTATCACCCCATGGGAGAGCAGGATGGGTTGTCTCTCATAGTCCAAAAAATCCTTTAAATTCCCATACTCTCCAATTTGAGGCTTCTGGTGTAATTAAACGTGTTTTCCTCCATGAAAAATGGGTATTATCTTTGGGTGGTTTTAGCCCATGCCAATCCCGTCATGAGTGTTTGCCAGTCTCGGGTCTCTGTAGGGGCTGTGGAGTCTCTGTAGGGGCTCAGGGCTATGCAGGAGCACCGAAGAGAGGGGTAGTTCTACCATGGGGTTCCAGCTCTCCCTGCCTTTTCTGGGCTGGGACAGCAGTGTCCAGAGTCTGCTGTGGTTTGGGTATGAGCAGGCAGGGCCGAGCCGTCTGTGCAAAGAGCACCTGAGGGTGGCAGCCCCTGTGGGGGGTGCAGGGTTAGTGGGAGAACCTGCTCAGCAGCACCCCAGATTCCATGAGTTTTTTGGGAGGTGGGGATGGGTGGGGAGGTGGTGATTGTGCTGCTGCCCCCGGAGGGGCTTTTTTGGCTCTGGCTTTTTAAGCCCCCAGCTCCTCTCTGCTGGGGAACGTCTCCTGGGATGGGGCTGTTGGAGGGGATGGAGATGTTGGCTGCACCCCAGAGTGGGGAGCAGTACCTGGCGTGAGGGTACTGCCTTCCTCCGCAGCACAGGGTGGTCTCCCTGTCCCCCAAATCTGGAATCAGCCTCTTCCCTCTGCCTACAGTGGGGCTGAAAGCTCCTCAGACCCCCCAAATCGAGGGATTCCGCATTCCCCCTCTCATGCCCCACTAGCCCTCAGCCACCCCAGGACAGTGCACCTGGGGGTGGTCTGACCCAGCAGCCCCTTGGCACAAGGAACATCTCTAATGCAGCAGCAGGATCCTGGGGTACCCCATGGCTCCCCGCTGGCTCCGGGTGCCCATCCCCAGGCACTGTGTTCCCACGCCCCCGTGGTGGTGGTGGGGCTGGCAAAGGGGGAAACTGGGGGGAGCCCTATAAAGGGCTGGGCAGAGCCCAGGCACGCCTGGAGAAGACAGCAGATGCTGTTGAAAGGGAAGGTTGGCAGGAGGAGCCCCCCGCGGCCCCCCAGGGCTGAGGGATGCTCTGTTGCTTGGGCTGGGCGCAGGGTGTAGCCCCTGGCGCCAGGGCTGGGCTCAGGGCTGCTTGGCAGGCAGAGCTGGCGGGGGGCCCAGCCTTCCCCTCCCACTGCCTTACACTGGCCCCCCCCCCCCAAATTCTGGGGTCAAGCCTCATTTCCCATCCCCGCCATCATATTCGGGTGTAGGTGGTGTGTTCCCACATCCTGGGGAGCCATGGCTGGGGATTAGCAAGCAGCGTGGGGGGGTCCTGCCATGTTTTGGGGGGGGGGTCTTTGGGTGTGGTCCCTGCCCCCCTATCTGCTCTGGTGTATCCCACATCCTCCCAGTGCTGGCAGAGTGCTGGGAGCCCCTCGCTGTGCCCCACTCAGCTGTTGTGTGCCTAATCCTGCCTGGCTGCGGGGGTGGCAGCTGGGGGGCAGGAGGGAGCCCCTTGTGCATTGTCCTCGCTGTTGGGTCCCTGAACTCAGGGTTCTGCCCCTGCCTGAGCCCACCAAGCCCCTACCCCCCCAAACTTCACCTGGGGGAGCAGGGGTCTCCCTTTATTCCCTTCTTCACGTGGGGATGGGGAGACTCAGGGGGTTTGGAGGTGTCTGGGAACACCTAGACCTCCTGTGAATTGCTCTGGGCCTCAGTTTCCCCATTGCTTGGGGCAGGTGGGGTGCAGCTGACCCCGCCAACAGCGACGGGACATACATTGGCCATCCATGCCGGAGAAGCAAGGGATGCCAGCAGAGGAGGAGGTCAGGGTGATGCCCCCCCTCCCTTGCTGGCAGATGGATGGGGTCTGATCTGGGGCAGGTGTTTCCCATGTTCTCGGCATTAACCACTGGGGTGCTGGCAGCTCCGAGGCAGATCCGGGGGCACGAGGCTGGGGATGGAGGCACGTTCACTGGGAAAAACCTGCTCGGGGAAGGGTGGGAGGGAACAGATTCCCACAGGAGCTCGAGACCAATCTGGCTCCCTGGGGGGGTGGAAAACAGCCCCCGGCGCCTCTCCCGCCAGCCCCCTTGGGTGGGAACGACGCCGAGGTGCCCAACCCTTCCCCACAAAGTGGGGTGTGCTCCCCAGGGAGCTGCTGTTGGAGCCGGCACAGGGACCTGGACGCCATGCGGGATGTGCTGGGGGGGATTCTGTGGGACAGCCCGGCCTGGGAGCAGGTACGGAGGGGGGAGAGTTGAGATGGGGCTAGGGGGGCTGCTTTCTACTGCTGAGCTGATGTGTGCCCCCCAGAAATCCTCCTGTGCATATTTATGGCTGTGGAGGGGTCCTGGGGGATTTGTTTGCATTGATAGAGGGGTTAGTGACATCCTCCAGCTCTCCTCTGAATTTACTCCACTGCACTTTTCCCTGGGTCCCTTCTCTCCAAGTGCTGCTCGGGGTTCCATGGGGGGGATTTCAAGCTGCTGCTTGCCCTGGTGAAGGGACAACATGTGCAGGGATGTCTCCCCCCTGCCAGGACCCAGCACAACCCCCCTCACCCCAGTTTCCCTCCAGCTGGGTGCATGTCTGGGGCACCCAGAGGTCCCGGGGGCTGAGCCTGGCTGGTCCCAGGTGTGCTGGTGGCAGCTGGGTGCCTTCAGCTGCCTCAACCACGACCGGGCTGGGAAACGGAGTGAAATCCCTCACCCCTGTGAGCCAGCTGGCAGGGTGGGACGGTGAGGATCCAGCTTCAGAGCCATTGCGCTCCCAGGGCTCAGCCCCCTGGAGCCCTGCCAGGAGTTGGGGGAGAAGGGAAATCCCGGTGGGTTCCCTGTGACTGTTCCAGGGTGAGCAGGAAGCCATGGGGGGTGACAGGACCCCTCATCTCCTCTCCACCCCGTTCTCCCAGTGGCCTCTCACACTGCCGGGTGCTGCTGTGCCCCTTCCCAAAAGGGGTCTTACAACTGGATGAGCCTCTTGCAGGATTCCCCCACCCCAGGATGTGGCACCCAGAGCTCAGCTGATGACCCCAGGGGGGTCTGGGGAACTCAGAGGGTTGTCTGGCTCAGCCCCAATGTAGGGTTTTTTCTCATGCTCCAGGCCAAGAGGAAGCTGGACCTGGAGGGCCCCGAATTTCGCACGCCCAAGGGGAAGGGCCGGACACTGGCACAGGTCCCCAGCCCCAGGAGTAAGTGATGCTGGGTGAGATGGGGCAGGGGGACCTGGGCGGGGGGCAGACCCCACTTCTCTCCCCTCCTAGAACCATGTCCCCTCTAGCACTACTTCATGTCACCTACATCCCACACTAAGGAGAGGGTGCAGGGAGAGGTCTCTCATATCCAGTCCAGTGATACCTCTATCTCATGGCGCTGGCTAAGGAGACTTAAGGTCTTGTCTCCAACCCCATATAACCTCTGTCCCATGTCCCACACTAAAGAGAGGAAAAGGTGGTCTCTCATGTCTGGGCCCATGTGACCTCCATCTCACATCCCAAATTAAGGAGAGGATGGAGGGCCTTTTGTTTCCCCACAGCCCCCAAGTCTCCCGGGGAGAAGACTCGCTACGACACCTCGCTGGGGCTGCTCACCAAAAAATTCATCCATTTGCTGAATGAGTCTCCCGACGGCATTGTGGATCTGAACCGGGCCGCCGAGGTGCTGGAGGTCCAGAAACGTCGCATCTACGACATCACCAATGTGCTAGAGGGCATCCAGCTCATACGCAAGAAATCCAAGAACCACATCCAATGGATGTAGGTGATACTGGGGGTCTGGAAATGGGACATGGGGATGGCGCAGGGTGGGGGACAGGTGGCTTGGAGACATGTAGGGTGTGCTGTGTTGTCATTCAGGTGCCATCTCTGCTAGCAGGGGGACAGGGATCTTTGAGGACACGGCGATGATGGTGAAGCAGCAGGTGCTGCAGGGAGAACTGGCTGAACTGGCCAGGACAGAGAGGACACTGGACCAGCTCTTGCAGGACTGTGCCCTGCAGATCCGGCAGCTGGCTGACAATGAGACCAACCAGAGATATCCTTGCTGGGGGAGACAGGAGGGAGGGCAGGGTCTTGGGGACCCCTCTGAGCCCCTTCTGCTCCAGCTGGATTCCCCTGGGCTTGGGGGATGTTTGGAGGGATGAGGGTGTTGATGTCCTGCTTGCAGCCCCTCTCTTTCCTATACCTCGTCCCTGTCCACGCTGGCGTACGTCACCTACCAGGACCTCTGTGCCATCAGCAGCTTCCAGGAGCAGACGGTGCTTGCCGTGAAAGCTCCCCCAGAGACAAAGCTGGAGGTGCCAGACTTCAGCGAGGTGTGTGTGGGTGCTGCTGTGGGTGCTGCTACATCCGTGCTATCCTCGATGGGTCCCTCTGGGACATTCCAAAGGCAGAGTCCAACGTGACACTGTGTAGTTTTGAGGTGTCTCCATGGGGCTGTTTGACCCTGAGCTGGTCCTTCAGGGGTTGCAATGCCCAAACTGGACCCTGCATGGGTTAGGAGCAGTGGAGTAGGATATGGGTGACCTTCTGGGGGCCCTCCTGAGCCTTACTCTGCCCTCGCAGGACAACTTCCAGCTCCACTTGAAGAGCACAAACGGCCCCATCGAGGTGTACCTCTGCCCGGAGGAGATCACGGAGGAGAGCCCCACCGAGGACTGCCCTGTCTCCTCTGCTACCGCCTCCCCACGGCACCATCCCCCACTCCTTTCCCTGCTGAACAGCTCCCAGTCAGCCACACAGCGACCCCACACCACCCCGCAGAGCTGGGGAGGCACAGGAACTCCCCTCTCACCCCCATCTCTGCCTCTCCCCATCCCAGGGGGGCCCGTCTCACTGCTGGAGGTGGAGCCTGGGCTCCTGGGCTCCCCCACCCACCTCCTGCAGCAGACGGAGGACCAGCTGCCCTGCACCCCCTCCCACGTGGACTTGGGACCCTTCGCCGCCTTCTCGCCCCCACTGCAACAGGATGACTATCTCTGGGGGCTCGAGGGCGAGGGTGTCACAGACCTCTTCGAGGCATATGACCTGGGGGACCTGCTGAATCACTGAGTGTCCCCCAGTCCCCATTGCCTTTGTGCCCTCTGGTCGCTTGTGTCCTGAGCGTGTGGGGTCTGTGCAAGGGACTGGAGAGAGTAGGGTGTGTTGAGGAGCGCTGGGTTTTCTAAGGAGCGGGGCAGGGGAGCTTGTGTTGCCTACCCACTGTGGCTTCTCCATACTCTCCTGGATTGTTTGTCACCTCGCTGGGCTCTGGGAGTGCCCCAGGACCCATCCAGGACCCACCCCATAGAACCATGGGGCGATGGCACTGATGCTCCCCACCATAACCCCCCACCACCTTGGGGGTGCTGGTGGACTGGGGGTGCCTTTGGGTGCCCCAGATGGAGGCAGAATACAGCTTTTAATTGTGCCATTCCTCACAAAATATTTGTAATTATTGCACTGTATTTATCAGGGCTCCTCCTTTGGTGTGGGGCTGGTGGGGTGGGGGTGGGGTTGGATTTGATGGTGGATGTATTTAAGTTGTCCTTCCTTGGGTTGTTGGTGCTCCTGCAGGTTGGCTCGGAGGTGATGCGGGTGAGAGTGTGTTTTGGCCTGGGAAAGCTTGTGGCACTTGATGTTTTCTGCCCAGAAGGGGTTGAAAATAAAATGTTGTAGTTACAAAAGGGCTGTTTTCCTCTAAACAGAAAGATACTGGAATGGTTTGGGAGGAGGGAGGTACTGGGCTGGTTTTGCTCCTGTATTCTGGGTAAAATAGTCTGTTTTGGGGGTTTTTAGCTGGCCAGCCTGCTCCATAGGCACTTGTGGAGAAGAGGTTTGAGGTGAAGCTTTGGCCAGAGCGAGGAAAACGGATCCGACGTGCTCAGATTGGTGATTTCCAGCCCAAATCTGGCTGGGATGAGCCTTTGCCTGAGCTAGAGCCCCTTAAACCAGGAGTGTGGGAAAAGCCCCAGGGCTGCAGGTCAGTTCCCTGTGGCTCTTGGGGCTGGGTGGGCTTGTGCACCCCGATTTGGGGGCTGCAGAGCAAGATCCTGAGGGAGCTGTGCCCATGTAAGGACCTTCCCCACGTGGTACCTGTCACGCTGTGACCTGGGGAAGCTGCCAGTGCTGGTGGCACAGTGATGGCCAGTGGTACCAGGTGTTGTCCTGTGGTACGTGGTGATGGCTGGTGGTACCTGGGGTCGTGGCACGTGTTGGCGTTGTGTAGTTCGTTAGGTTGTGCGGAGGAGGAGGAGGACGGGGAGGAGGAAGAAGAGAGAAAGGAGGAAGAGCAGGAGAAGGAAGAGAGCCCCGGGCCAGATGAGCCGCGCCAGGGGCACAGAGTCCGCATCCGCCGTGGGCCTGAGTGTCCCGCAGCGGCGTGGGGGGGTGTCTCCGGGCCGTTTGGCCCCCCGCAGTCCTCAGGCCGGCCAGGAGGTGGCAGGACCACCCCAGCCAAAGGACCGGAGGGATCCCGCGGGGCACCGGGGGGAAGCGGGAGGGTCGGGGATGTGCCTGTCTACTGAGGGGCTCTTATCCCAAATCCCCCTTGCTCCAGTCCTGCCTGGGCTGCAGCTTCTTAACCCTGTGTGTGCCAGAGCCCTGCCGAGGGAGATGTCCCGGGGGCTCGGCAGGTGCTGGGTCCCCCACAAACTGGACGGGGTGCCCTTCAAACCGTGGGCTCCCCTGCTTGCCGGTGCCTGAGGCAGGAAATCTTTCAGCGCAGCCGTTCACCCAAGGCCTGTAATAGCCCTTCCTGCACTGCAGCCCCTCCCTCCAGGACCCCAATAACAGCCGGTTAGAGGAGGGGTTGGGCTGGCCCTGGTTAGGCAGACCTGAGTTTTACCAAGCTCCACTCCTGGCTCAGTAAAAGGGTCAAGGGTCTGTCTCTCCCTGATCCACCCTAGGTGAGGCATGCGAGGGGCATGGGGGCGTCTGCAAAGCACCCTTGCATCCATATTGACTGCTCTCATGGCAAATCAGCCCCACTGAGGCTTTTTGCCCCCTTCTATTCCAGTTTGTCACCAGACCCAGCCCCTCAGTGGGATGTGCTGAGTGTCTGATCAGCTCAGTGCCTGCTCCTGGGGTGTCCAGGCTCCCCCATCCTCTGGGAAGAGCAAATAAGCAGGAATGGGACACCAGATTCCAGGTGGTGGCCTGCGAGAGGTGGAATGAACGAGGGGACAACACAGGGGACAGAGAGGTCCCCTCCAGCAGGACAAAAAGTCAAGGACTCCAGTATTTGCCCCCTGCCCAAGGATTGTTCCCTTGGGGTCCTAGGAAGGGTAGGGTGGGGATGACCTCCAGTTAAACCAGTGCTATCGGGGGACTGGGCATAATCCTAAACTATCACTGTGTGTGTGTCTCCATCTCCTACCAAGCTGGGGAGAGGTGGGTGCTGCGGTGCTGGGGTGAGGTGGGTTCTGGAATGAGGTGGGTGCTGGGGTATCAGGGACAGGTGAGTGCTGGGGTCCCTGGGTGCTGGGGTTAGGTGCGTGCTGGATGCCTGGGAAAGGTGGGTTCTGGGGGTAAGGGGTGCCCGGGAAAGGTGGGTGTTGGGGTTAGGGAGATGCCGGGTGCTGAGGCAAGGCTGGGGGTGCGGATCCAGCCAGACCGCAGGATTTTCTCTTCCTCGCACCACCGCAACGGGGGACCCCGCATCCCCCACGTCCCGGGATGGGGGTTCTTGGGGTAGCACTGGGGCTCTTCGCCTTTAACGTGCGGACGGGCGGGGCCGCCGCGTGACGGCGGCGAGGCGGGAGCGGGCGGAGGGAGGGCCGGAGCAGATCCCGGTGCGGCGCGGGGCTCCCGGTGCGGGGCGCGGAGCCGGGCTGAGCCGGCACCCCGGGGCGCTCCGCAGGGGAGTCCCCCACGCGCTCCTCGTGCCGCCGCCCGGTGCCTTCGTTGTCCCCCGCACCATGCCCGAGCAGCTCAGCGTGGCGGAGTTCTTGGCCGCGACCGGCGAGGATCTCAGTTCCCCGGCCGCCGCCTTCGCCTCCAAGATGCAGAAGTGCCGGGGGGCCGTGGGTGCTCTGGAGGAGGTGAGCAGGGCCGGGGGAGGGGTCGGGGGGTCGGGCTGCGCACCTCACCTGGGAACTTCTCACGGCATCCCGCCTGGGAACACCCCTGCACCAATAGATGCTGCTTCCTTGATACTTGTGGCTCCCTCGGGCGTCTGTTTTTTGGGGTTCACCCCTTCACCCCGAGACCACTCTGGTCATCCTAAGCGGGTGGTTTGGGATCCTCGGGCAGGGGGGCCGTTTGCATCCTCCGAGCAGCCCCAGTGCTTTTCTGCGGGGCAAAGCCTGTAGAAATGGGCAAAGGCTTCTTTAAAGCTCCAGGTGCCCCCCGGGGCCAGGAAATCGCTCCAATCACCCCGGAACCAGGGCGGCCCCCAGCATTTCTGGGACCAGGCATCCCCCCTGTTTCTAGGGCCAGGGCATCCCCCCCTGCCGCTCCCGGGGATCAAGGGATCCCTCCCCGGGGTCCAGGCATCCTTCTTTCCCACCAGGACCACCACACACCCCTGCTCTGGGCCGCAGAACATGCTCGAGAGCATCAGCCCCATGTTTCCATCCACTATTGAGCTCCTGTGCTGAAGCCAGCCCTGATGGGACATGGTGTCTCCCGTGATTAAAGCCAAGGGAGTATTTTTAGCCTCCCCCCAAAATCCCCGGCAGCATCTGTGGGAAAGGCGGAGGTGATGGGGTGCCTTCATCCCCCTTCTCCTGCCTGGAATAAAGGCTGTTTCCAGCTGGTCCTGTGGCTTTTGCCAACCCCTCTTAGTGAAGGAATGGCTTTGAAGGAGAGCCAGGGGAACCCTGGCAGGGAATGGAGGGCCCCAGATGCCAGGACTGCCAGAATACCTGGGGGCAGCAGGATGGGCGTCCCAGGGCTGGAAATCTGGGGACACACCATGGAGCATCCTGATCCCCATCAGCACATGCTGGTCAGTGCCATGGATCTTCCAGTCAGAAGGGAGGAGGCAGCTCCAGCCAGGAGGGAGAAGCAGGAATTTTGTTTGGCTGTTTGGAGAGGCTGTGGTTAAGGGGGATGGGGATGGGGGGGAGACCTGTCCCTCAAGAATGACAGGGGGTCTCCGTGGGATTGGCTTAGTAAAGCTCCAGTGAGTGTGAGAGAGAGCTGGGAACCATGACAGCTGTTGTATGTGCCATGGGGTGCACAGGACTGAGCCCCCAATCCCACTGGAGGATCTGGGGAGGGGGCAAAACTGCCGCCAGGCCTTTGGCATCTCCATGTCCCAGCACGAGGGGAAGAGGGAAATCCAACCAAACCAGCTCCACGCTGCCCTTGGAGCCTCAATGGGGTGATAGCATCAGGCAAGGGGGATAATCAGGGGCGGATTTGGGGAAGGCTGGGGGGTGGGAGAAACTCTCTGTGACCAAACTGAGCCATGGTCTTCCCTGTCACCACCCCACATCCTGGCTGGTGTCTTGGTGAGCAGGAGGGAGCGAGGGATACTGACCTTGCTCCAGCAACTGCCAGGTAGGAAGGGATGACTGTGTCCCTGTGTCCCACCAGGACCCTGGGACAGGGCACAGCCACATGCACCCAAGTGGGAGCGGAACCCAAATCGGGCAGGAGCGAGCAGAGCAAGGACTGGAGACTGGTGCTTGACATTGAGGAAACATCCTGGTGTTGGCCAGAGCTGCTCTGTGCCTTAGTTTCCCTTCTGGAATGAAAGAGGGCTCACCCCTCGAAGGGGGTTTGTGTGACTTCAGGGTCCTCAGAGCTGCTATGGAGACACAACTTGAGGTCTCTGCAGTGGGCTGGAAGGTTGGATCCAGCCGTTGGTGGTTGGGGCTGGGTGTTGTGTGCATGTCAGAGGGGACTGGGCACCTCCAGGCCGGGTCAGGGTGACATGGCAGAGGCCACTGATGCACTCAGTGGCACAGGGGGCAGATGAGCTCCCAGCTTACCCTGTCACTCGTGGCAGTGCCACATCCTGCTCTCAGCCTGGCTGCTTGGCACCCAGGCCCTGACACCCATGGCGGCTCCTTCGCTGGGCAGCGTGAGCTGGCAACAGCAGGATAGCAGAAGAATGGCCCCCATTGACCATCCTGCCCAGAGTTCCCAGTCTGCAGGCCCAGCTGGCTGCAGTGCAGGTGTGGATTCATCCCCTCCTTCATCCCATGGGGAATCCCTCCTGCTCCCGCCCTGCTGTGCTGGTGTCCTCAGCTGCCCCCTGACTGGAAGCCCTTGAGCTGGGCCGGGGGATGATGGGTGCCATGGGGGGCTCGAGACATCTCCAACCCTTGCTCCCATGCAGCCAGGGCCCATGTTCCTGGCAGCCAGCCCAGTGCATCGGGGTTACCAGTGCTGCCTGCAGCTAGGGCAGCACTATGCAGTGATTTCCTCTGCATTTACCACCCCAGTGCTTGGCTCTGCCTGCCCTGTGCCCACTGGTTGACTCATGGACCCCTTTCCTGAAAGCCCTTGTTGTGCCTTTCCCTGGATCATCTGCACCAGGCCTGCACTGCGCCTCTTGCAGCCATGAGCTGGCACCGGGATGAGCTGCTCCGTCCTGGACACTTGAAGCAGCTTCTTCCCGCACTGGCCTGGTGATGCCTCCAAAGCATCTCCCACTGCTTCAGTTTCCCCTTCCTGAGACTGCCAGGTTTGCAAGCCTGGAGCATCCAGGCATCCAGTCCTAGCTTCCCCCAGGGGCAGGGAATACCTCTGCTCTGGAGAGCTTGGTGCGCCTGGATTTGATGTAGAGAGGGGTCATGGGGGGCTTTGGTGCACCCCTACATTCTCCCCATTGTAGATGCATTGCAACACTCCTCTGAGCTTTGGCTCCCACCTCAGCCCCACTCCCCTCCCAGCCAGTTCATCCTGGCAGCATCCCATCCGAGAAAGAGAGCAGTGCCAAAGCCAGGCTGACCCTGCTGTCAGGAAACCAGCCTTGACATCAGCTTGAAAACCTTCGGCAGAGCTCGAGCAGAGAGAGAGCCTCTTTATTATAATTCCTCCGCGGTTTCATCCCTCGCCCTTTTTGCTGTTCACGCCCTCTAAATATTTCCAGCCTGTTATCATGGCTCCGGTACCTGCAGCCAAGCCACCCTTAACCCTTTCCTGGGGCCAGCGTGTGCAGGGATGCTCGAGCTGGCAGCACCACGGCCTCTTGCCCTTGGGTTGAGTGGGGTTGAGTATGTCATGGCGCTTGGATGGGGTTGAGTTTGTTGTGATGCTCGGGGGTAGGGGGAGCAAATGGGAGCTGTCCAGGTAGGGAGGGATGGGAGGATGAGGAGGGATCTAAACCCGTGCAGGATGTGTCTGATGGGGCTGCAGGGAAGCTCATGGTGCTGGGGACCGTGTGCAAGACCCTGCATGAGCTCGGGGGGTTTGGAAAGCCACATCTCTCCTTGTGGAGTTGTTGTGGTTTAGCATACATCTGGCACAAGGGTTTATGGGATTTAGGTCCCCATCAGCGGGAGGTGGGTCCTGTCTTTGGCCCTGTGGCAAGCTGGGCACCCTCACAGGTCTCACCTGGTCCTGAGCTATGGGGGATGGGCTGATGTGCTATGTGACGCTTCAACCCCTCTTTGGTTGAAACAGCCCCAGCAAGAGCCAGGCAGGCATTTTCTGTGGTTGCTAGTAGCTGTTGGGATCCAAAGAGCCTCCTGCTACTGTCTTGCTCAAACCCTCCTCTCTGGGGCCAGCCAAAGCCCTGCCTGGCAGCAAAGCCATAGGGACCACAGCCCTGGCATAGGACTGTCTGGACACTGTGGCTCCAGCATCCCCAGGATGCCTCCAGCTCCTTTCCCAGCCCTGGGATCTTGGATCCTGCCCCACACATCTGCACGGCAGAGCCGCAGCCTTTCCAATGGCCAGCTGGGCTGGGGGAGTGGCAGCCGTGCTCGGCTAATGAACTCCGTTTGTTTTCTCTCTTTGCTTTTGCAGAGCCTGGATGGGGACCAAGCTGTGCTCCAGAGGATCAGGAAATATGTGAAAGCCATTCACATCTCCGGGCTCAGTGAGTTGGGCTTGGGGAGGTGATGGGCATTCCCAGCCCATGGGGCTGGTGAGGGGTGTGATGGTCCCATCCTCCATCGACACAGGTCACACCAGACAGCGGGGTGGCTGTGGGTGCTGGTCACCCTTGGGGCACTTGGTACTTGGGTGCTACCAGCCAGCCAGCCTGGCAACACGCTAAGGTGCCAAAAATTGTCTTAAAACAATATAAAAAGGGAAATGGAGAACCTTAGGAAGGTTGTTTTAGACATTCCAGTGCCGTCCTGTTGCAGGATCAGCCCAGCTTTGCTACTGAGGAATGGGGAGGTGGGTGCTGGGTGCTGGTGGGGCCTCATGACCTGGCAACATGCTTAGATGCCAAAAACTGTCTGAAATATATATAAGTGAAATTGAGAGCCTTGGGGAGATTGTTCTGGGACACCACTGCTGTCATGCAGCAGGATCAGCCCAGATGTGTTACAAAGGTGGGAGATGGTGGGACCTCACGGTGTGACCGTGCTGCAGAGTGCTGCAGGGCCACCCCATGTCCCTCTCCGGTGTCTCCCCATACAGCTCACGTGGAGAATGAGGAGCAGTACAGCGAGGCCCTGGAGAACTTTGGCAACAACCACCTTTCCCAGAATAACCATGAGCTCTCCACCGGCTTCCTAAACCTGGCCGTCTTCACTCGCGAGGTCACTGCGCTCTTCAAGAACCTGGTGAGTTGTCCCAAATCCACCTGGATTTGGAACCCTCCACCAATCTGTGCAGCTCCCCGCTTTCCAGTTTAGTTGCCCTCCACCACATGCAGCAATCCCTACCTCCCATCCTGAGCTTGAGGACACATTCCCAGTGCTCCCAGACCATCTAATACCCCCGTTACTGGATTTATAGCTCACTTCCAGCTCCCTGCGGCCACTGACACTGGGATCCGATGGGAAGCTGGGGCTGCTATTTTCATTTCTTCCCTTTTTTCTTGCTTTCTGTTTTTTTCTCACATCAATTGCATCTCTGATCTCGCTTGCCAAGAGTAAATTAAAGCCACGCCGGGCTGCACAGTGGGGCCGTGGGGAGGAGGCAGTCGAGCCGGCAGCGCCTTTCCCACCTCAGGAACGGCTCCGATGAAAAACTCAACTCCTGAATGGAGCTGGGTCCGTGCATGCCCAGCAGTGTAGCCCTGGGGGGTCCCATGTGGTCCTCTCTCTGTTCCCTTTCAAATCCCCCTCTTCAAGGGGTGTTTTTGGGCCCTGACTCTGCTTAAGGAGGAGATTGATTTCTGCAGCCCTTCCCCCAGCAAGAATTTCAGATTTTTGGCGTCTTCCTCTCCCAGTTACCCCAGTCTGGGCCTCCCTGCTCCTCCCCTTCCCCATCCTGGCTGTCACAGTCTGCTGGACCCCTGTGCTCCGATAGGGCTCTGCAGAACTGTCCTGGTAGAGGAGTTGGGACCAATTCTGAGGGCTCCCACCTCCTGCCCTACGTGCTGCCGAGTGAGGTTCTGTGCCAATACCCCTCAACCGGATCCAAAAGGCCATGTTTCCTCTCCTGGAGTCTCCCTGGAACTCCCCTGTTCCCCCTGGTTTGGGGCTGGTCCTGTGCCCCGGGGGCTCAATTTCTCCCCAGGTCCTGCAGAGGACTAAAAGCCTTTAAAAGAAACCTGGCTGCAGTGGGGAGGTGCCATGTGGGTGTTGGAGCTGCTCTCACAGCTCTAAAATGAGGTGCTGCTCCAGGGATGACCAGGCAGGACCAGGATGCCCCAGGCAGGACAGTGGCTGCCCAGGCTTCTGTGTCCTCGCCACGGACCTCTGCGTGGCACTGGTGGGGACGGTGGTGGCTGTGTTGCTGTCCCCAAACCCCAGAAAAGCAGACATTTTGGGAAGCCCCTTTGACATGGGGGAGCTCTTTGTATCAGGGGGCCATGGAGGGGGTGGTGGTGTCACTGGGAGCTGGGGACAGGTATAGGGACAGGGATGAGGTGGCAATGGGGGCAAACAACTTGTTTTTTGGCAGCTGCGGTGCTGATGTGGTTTGTGGGAAGGGCCGTTTGTCAGACATCTTGCAGCCAGCTCCAACAAGCCCCAGCCTGCCCTGTGCTAGGATCCTGGATCCAGCCCTGCTTCCAGCCTCTTTAACCCTTCCTGGGGAAGCGATGGAGCTGGGGTGAGGTCCCTGGCACCGGGAAGGACCTGGGGCTCTGGGTCCCTGACCTCCCCCACAGTGGGGATAATTCCATCTCTACCTTCCACAGGTGCAGAACCTGAATAATATCGTGTCCTTCCCCCTGGACAGTCTGTTGAAGGGGCAGCTGAAGGATGGCCGCCTGGTGAGTCCTGTCCCCAGGGTCACCCATTTGGCAACATTCTGCAGCGAGATGCCTGGTATGGA
The DNA here is from genome assembly GCA_013400975.1 of Atrichornis clamosus. Taxonomy (NCBI): domain Eukaryota; kingdom Metazoa; phylum Chordata; class Aves; order Passeriformes; family Menuridae; genus Atrichornis; species Atrichornis clamosus. Next base: position 26,976 of record WBMZ01006086.1, read on the forward strand.
CGCAGCTCATGCCTGTGCCTAGGAGAAGGAAGGAGCCAATACCAGGGGCTGGAGGGGTGCAGTGAGGGTTGGGAGTGACAGAAATGAGGGGTGAAGACCTGGTGGGGACAGCCCTCATCCCCAGGGGATGCAGTGGTGCTGAGCAAAGCTCTCGACCCCTTTAGTGCCCCAGCTTCTTTTTCTTTCCCTGACGGCTGCCAACCCCTCTCTCCTTTGCCACAGGACTCTAAGAAGCAGATTGAAAAGGCCTGGAAGGATTATGAGACCAAAGTGTAAGGAAAATGCTGCCTCCAGCAAAATCCACCTAATCCTGCTCTGCACAAAGGTGTTTTGTCCCTGGACTGGAGGTGGGCACTGGTAGTGCCAGTTTGTCATGGGGAGCGCTCTGGTCCAACTTTCCCTAAATGGCAAAGGGAGAGGGGCTGGAGAGGGCCTGGAGATGTTTCTCCTGATCCCATCCCCACTGTAACCTCCTGCATGGGACACCCCTCAGAGGACAGGGATGTCCACAACGCACCACGGTTCCATTCCACAGGGGGAAGATGGAGAAGGAGAAGGAGCGAGCCCGCTTGGCTGGGGTCATCCAGGCCGAGCCGGCAGCGGCGGAGGTGGCCGAGGATATGCAGAAGGAGCGGCGGCTCTTCCAGCTCCACATGTGTGAGGTGGGGGCTGTGCCAGGGGAACTGGGGACTGTTCCCCCCCCGGGAACTGAGTCCCCGGGGGGACATGGGGGGACCGCTCTGCTCAAAGCTGCGTGGGGCCGTGAGAGCCTGTTCCCATCCCCACCACCAAAGCAGCCCCACATGGGTGCTGTGGGGGACCCTTGGCTGTCCCCATCCCATCCTGTCCCTGCATGGTCCCGACTCAGGGATCATCATCCCATCCCCATATTGGGGTCCCTGTGGAATGCAGCTGCAAATGGCACCCACGGTGCCCCACAAGGGTGACCCCTCTGGCTTGTCCCAGAGGTCTCCCATGTTTCCGAGGACCAGAGCCCGGTGCCTCCCCGTGCCTGCCCAGCAAAGGGCAGGGGTTCTGGGGAGGTGGCTCTGCTGGCTGGGGAGCTGGGACCTAGCCAGATGAGTCACTCCCTTGAATAGCTCCACTGTGGGATAAATAACACCACATGGAGAGGTGGGAGCTGGAGCGGGGCATGTGCACCCATGTTCCTGCGTGCACAAGAGCTACTGCTGGCCCTGGAAATGGGAGGGCAGCTCTTCTGGGGGGCTGGAGAACATGGGTTTATAGGGAAGTGGGTTCTGCTGCTTCCTGGGTTGGAAACAGGGTCCTGTTTCACCCCATGGGGTGCTTGTGTATCCCCATCAGGGGCCATCTCACACCCCTAGGTCTGTGGGAGCAGTTGAACGTGAACCCAGGGGTGCTGGGAGCATCCCTTTGCTCACGGATCCCAGCCAGCACTGGCTGGGACCCTCAACTGCCACTATCCCCGTGGGATGTGGGTGGTAGGACAGGAACATCCCATGGGAGCCAGGCACATGTGGCCATTTCCAGCTGTGACTCGGTTCAGGGGTTCATTGACTTGGCATCTCCAGCTTGCATGGAGCAGTTTAACAACCCTCCTCAGCCTAGTGACCCCTAGGTGTCCAGAGTGCCTGGGGCACCGGGAAACTCCATTCCAGGAGCTCTATCCCACCCTGGAAAGCCTCTGGAGCTCAGAGCTACCTCCCCCTACCCTCAACACCCACTCAAAATCATTCCAGCAGCTGGAGAGGAGCTTGCAGGGGGAAAAATCTCTTCCTCTCTTTATTTTGCTTAGGGTGAGTGAGACTCTGTGTCTTTCCTTCCCTGCCTGCAGCTGATCGATGGGTTTGATGCATAAAGCTGAAATTCCCCACCCTGTGGGACACCTCAGCAGACCTCTGGGGCTAGTGTGCTGCAGGTGCTCACTGCTTGGAATCTGATTTTTCGGGACTAAAAGAGCCATGTCTTAAAAAACATTTGGCCTTTCTTTTTTTTCCTCCTTCACGAGCTGCCTTGAGTTTTGGTTATTTATTAACTCCAGAAGTAATGAGCAGTGGGAGAAGCATGCTTGGCTGGAAACCCTGGAGGCCTGCCTCGATCCTTGAACTTTCCAGGTCTTGGAGGACTTCCAGGGACAGGTTTTTTGAGGGTGGTCCCCAGCAAGCTGCCTTCAAATCCAACATCGTGACTCGACTTCTTGAAACCCAGCCAGTGTTTTAACCCTCCTCCCTGTGCTGGGAAGGGAAGTGAGGGCTGGGCAGGCTCTTGCTTTTTCCTCTGGGATATTTTCAGCTGGTCCTTGTCTCCGTCACCTAACCAGGTGTCCTCTCCTCTTCCAGTACCTACTAAAAGCCAGTGAGTCTCAGATGAAGCAGGGACCAGATTTCCTGCAGAGCCTCATCAAGTTTTTCCACGCTCAGCACAAGTAGGTGCCACCTGGGTCAAGATCGTTCATCCCTGGGACACGTTGTCACCCTTGGGAGGTCCCACGAGGGTCTGGGGGCTTCTACTCCCATCCCAGATCCATAAAGCTGTTGGTGGAGATGCTGGGCAGAGCCCATCACTCCCAGTTGTATCTGGGGAGTTGAAATGTGCTTTGTTGGCTTGAGGAGCTGTAAACATGTCTGTGGGGCTGGGGGAGGGGGATTGGCTTGAGATATATCCAATGATTTGGTTTCTGGGTAGATTTCCAGGGATGAGTTCAGCTGAACAGCTCTGGCATTAGCCACGGGGCTCGTAACAAGGGTGTTTGGAGTGAGAATCAACATCCCCCTGCCTTTCCCATGGCTCCATGAGGCTGGAATAGCAGCATGTGGAAGTCATCATCTTCTCCAGCTCTCGAGTGGGGAAACTGAGGCAGGTTGGCACAGTCACTCTGGCTAAAAGCGTGTCCTTTACTGGGGCTGTGACCCAGGGACCCCCAGAATGTGGCTTTTGGCAGCGGTGCTCCCCCGTGAGTTGAGCTGGGATTGAACAAGAGGCCAATCCTGCATCCCAGACACCCCAAATATTTGGGATATCCAGACCCCATGGGCTGTGTTTGGCCTTTGCTGGGCTCTCTCCAGATCCTTGCAGCCAGAGAACCACAAAGCAAGTGCAGCTTTCCAAGGAGGGGGTTGCCGTGATCTCCTGTCACGTTTTCTCTAAAAACCCTCTCTTTTTCCTCCATCCTCCCCATCTGCATCTTAATCACCCTCAACAAATGCCCAGTTTCTTCCAAGATGGCTGGAAGGCTGCCCAGAACCTCTACCCCTTCATTGAGAAGCTCGCTGTGTCCCTCCATGCGGTAAGTCCTCCACGATGCCATCCAGTGCCCCTCGGACGTGTCCCCCAGGATGCCACCCCCTGTCCCTGTGCCAGCGCCTGAGAACGCCTGCGCTCAGCGCAGCAGTGAGGGCAGCTGTGCCTTTTCCAGCTCCACCAAGCACAGGAGGAGGAGGTGAAGCGGCTCACGCAGACCCGCGATTCCCTTCGCAGCATCCTGCAGCTGGAGACTAAGGAGGTAAGACCCCCAGGATGGGCAGAGAACTGGGAAGGAGCATCGGGAGGGTGCTGCGGTTAGTTTGGGGATGGTGAGCAGAAGGGAGAAGGGGAGCTGGGTTAACCTATCCATGGACCTAGAGATGCTGGGATGCTGGGAAGGCATGGGGGTGTCTGGCATCCTGCTGGACACTGCACCCACATAAGGAGGAGATCACTTGGGACAGCAGCTAGCTCTGTGCCTCTTACTTTGCTTTTGTAATTGTCTTTTTTCAGGAAAACTTGAGCAGGAAGAACTCTGGCAGCGGCTACAGCATCCACCAGCACCAGGGGAACAAGCAGTATGGGACAGAGAAGTCGGGATTCCTGTACAAGAAGAGTGATGGGTGAGAATGAGTGTTATCCCAGAGAGCTCCTGGCTTCATCCCAGTGTTGTCAATGCTCCTGGGAGGCCCCAGAGCTGGCATCCAGCTCAGCAGGACATTTTGTGTTCTGTGAGTTAGGGGAAGCACATCCCCATGTCCAGAATGCCATCAGGCCTCTGCCGAGGGCTGCCACGGTTGATTCGGGATGTTGATGATTGCGGCTGTGCAATCCTCACGCCTCCTGTTCCTCCTTCTCAGGATCCGCAAAGTGTGGCAGAAGAGGAAGTGTGGTGTGAAATATGGCTGTCTGACCATCTCCCACAGCACGGTGAGAAGCACTGGGGCTGCAGCCCTGACTCTTCTTTGTGCACCCTGTGGGCCTTTGTGTCCATTGGATTTTAGGTTTAGTTTTGCCCAAACTAAATCTGCCTGGCTTAAAATTCAATACAGGATGGGACTGGACAGTCTAAAGGGAGTCCCCCATGTATGATAGGGGTAATGGGAGGGGAGGGTGGGCTTGAGTGGGGCAGCAAGATGGACTATGAGGGTCCAGACAAGCCCAAATAGGCTGGGGCGGGCTGGGGGGAAGGGCTGCCCCCTGGTGTTGGAGGCTAGAAACTGCAGCGGGGCCAGAGGACGTGGGTCAGGGACATCTTGGAGCCGTGTTCTCCTGCAGAGGGTCCCTGTTCTTCTAGAAAGGGTCAGACAGAGTCTGATTTGCATGGTTATCCTGAGAGAAACCACCTGTGGTGGTGGTTGTCCTACCACAGTTGCCACTGGAGATGGTGGTGCTGATACGCATCCCTTAGTGATGCCCATCCCTCCGCTTCCCGGTCCTTTAACCCACCTCGGTCCTCTCATCCTTGCAGATAAACCGTCCCCCAGTGAAGCTGAACCTCCTCACCTGCCAGGTGCGGCCCCATGCCGAGGAGAAGAAATGCTTTGACCTGGTGACACGTGAGTGCCTGGTGTGGGGTGCCATGACTGGGGTGGGGTACTTGACCTGAAGGTGGAGGCTGTGATTCCTTTTTTGGAGTGGATTTTCCCTCTGAAACACCTTGGCACCCTCTCTAAACTGGCCCTGGGTGTCTCCCTGGCTGTCTTTAGAGAGGAAGGACCGATCTCTCCAAGAAGATTCAGAAAGCTCAGACAAAAAGAGGTTGTGACAGGGCTCAGGTAATGGGAGAGTGATGTGTAGTGATTTAATTTTTAATTATGCAGCTCCTTTGGAGAGATTCCAGCTGATTCCTGCTGTCCTGGGCATCCCTAAGTCATGTAATCGTAGAATGATTTAGGTTGGAAGTGACCTTAAGGACTGTCTTGTTCCACCCCCCACCGTGGGCAGGGACACTTTCCGCTAGACCAGGCCCACCCAACATGACCTTGAACACTTCCAGGGATGGGGCAACCGCAGCTTCTCCCCTTTCACCTTCTCCCCCCTCTTCCCATTCCTGCAGACAACAGGACGTATCACTTCCAAGCAGAGGATGAGCAAGAGTGCGTTGTGTAAGTGCCACAGCCCCTCCCTACTCCTTGAGATGCCAGATCCTGCTGTGCCTTCCCCATCCTCCTCTTCCTCCTCCTGCTTAGGTGGGTCTCAGTGCTGCAGAACAGCAAGGATGAGGCCCTGAGCAACGCCTTTAAAGGGGACGGGAGCGGTGGCGGGGCGGTGGCAGGCACTGGGGTGGACAGTGGAATTCAGGAGCTCACCAGGCTGGTCATCAGCGAGGTGAAGAACATGCCAGGAAACAAGCAATGTTGTGACTGCGGCGCCCCAGGTATGTCAGGGCCTGGGGTTCCATGGGGTTGCAGCATCCTGGGAGGCTGGGTGTGGTGCTGAGCCCCATGCCACTCCCACTGCAGATCCCACATGGCTCTCCACCAATCTGGGCATCCTGACATGCATCGAGTGCTCCGGTATCCATCGAGAGCTGGGTGTGCATTATTCTCGCATCCAGTCCCTTACTCTGGATGTTCTCAGCACCTCTGAGCTGCTGGTAAGCTGCTCCCTGAGACTGGAGGGCTCCTGGCCATTGGGAATCACCCTCTGTGGCTCCCACACCTCCTGGGACACAGAGTTCATTCCTCTTCCTCCATCCCTTCTGTCCCCAGTTTGCTCCAGTGCTTGCAAACTTGCCTCAGTTTCCCCAGCATGATGGTCTGGGCGAGGAGGTCTCTGCAAAGCCATTTGCTAAGCAGAGGGGCTGGTGGCAACACCCCAGGATTTGCTCCCTCCTAAACCAGATTTCCTCTGCCGTAAGAGAGCATCATCCTGGCCGAGATGCTGCTCTGGGAGAGTCTTGGGTGGATCCAGTGGATTCCTTCCTTCTGGGATGGGATCTGGCTGGGGCAGGGTAAGTGTGGCCAGGAGGGCTCGTCTCCCTCTGTCCCTCTCTCTCTGTAGCTGGCCGTCAGCATCGGGAACACCCACTTCAACGAGATCATGGAGGCCACACTGCCCACACAGGACTGCCCCAAGCCCTCAGCCAGCAGTGATATGTGAGTCAGGGGCTTGGGGTAGGCTGGGAACAGGAGGACGAGGAGGAGCAATAGGAGTGCAGGGTGTGTGCTCTTGTCCCTGTGCTGCCTCCACCCATCAGCCCTGGGATGAGGCATCCTGGTGTCATTGCTGCACTGTGGTGCAGATCTGCACCTCTTTGGAGGTTTCCCCTCGATCTCAAGGCTTCAGGAGGAGGCAGGAGCACAGGGTGCCCCCAGCTGTGGTGGGGTCTTGTCTCCATGCCCATCCAAGCCCCCTTCCTGCAGGGCTGCCCGCAAGGAATACATTGTGGCCAAGTACATGGAGCGACGCTACGTGCAGAAAAGTGGCCGGGACGACCCCCACCGCCTCTGGGAGGCCATTCGAGCCCGTGACCTGCTGGCCCTGCTCCAGGCCTTTGCCGAGGGTCATGACCTGACCAAGCCTCTGGCCAGCCCCGAGGGCCAGGTGAGCCCCATACCTGGCAGGGAATGGATTTTCTCTCTCTGGATGCCTGTGCTCAGGGTTGTCCTGGGCTTTGGGCAGGGATGTCCTTTTGGGAAGGTGAGCATCCTCAGGTCCAGTTTTCTTCTCTCCTTCTACTCATGGGAGATGAAGCATCCTTGGGTTCAGCTCTCCTTTGCCCTCCGTCTTGGGGGAGATGAGCATCCGTGTGTCCAGCACTCCTTTTGTCTCCATTCGGGGGGAGATGAGCATTCTTGGATCCAGCACTCCTTTTCCCTCCATCCTGAGGAAGATGAGCATCCTCAGGGTCATCTCTCCCTCCCATCTCTTGGCAGGATGCAGGCGAGCTGGCACTGCACATGGCTGTGCGCCATGCCGACAGATCGTCCCTTCCCTTGGTGGACTTCATCATCCAGAACGGGTGCGTCCCCAAGTGCTCACAATGTTCCCTGCCCCTCTCCCTCACTGGAGGGCTGTGCATGATGCTTGCGTGTTCTTGAGCCTTGACTTTCATGCCGGCGGCCCTGCACAGGGGAACCCTGGACCGGGTGACGCAGGACGGGAACACAGCCTTGCACTACAGCGTGCTCTACAACCAGCCCAACTGCCTCAAGCTGCTCCTGAAGGGCAAAGCTGCCTTCACCACAAGTATGGGGTTAGGATGCGGGTTGTGGGGGTCTTTGGTGGGAGTGGCAAGGCTGTAACCTGGATTTGTCCCCCTTTTGTCCCTCGGGCAGTGAACACAGCGGGCGAGACAGCTCTGGACGTGGCAAGGAGGCTGAAGCACAGCGAGTGTGAGGAGCTGGTAAGTGGAATGGATGGATAGGGGAGATGCTCAGGGTGGGAAGAGAGGACCTGAGAGAAGCACCTGAGGAGGGCTGGCATGAAGGTGGGGGCTGCTGGGACCTGTCCCTCCAGTGCTGAGACTTCCATGGTGTGTCCCATCCTGAGATCCCCTTGACCTGCCCCATTCGTCTGGCAGCTGGAGCAGGCACAGGCAGGGAAGCTCTCCCTGCAGATCCACGTGGACTACGACTGGGAGCCCCCGTCAGAGTTCCCCTATGACAGTGAGGATGAGCTGGAGGAGAAGGTACCTGTGGGATGGTGGGGGTGGAGCTCAAATCCACAGTGAGGGTCTAGAGGAGTGCAGACCCTTTCGGGGGTCTGGTGACAGTGGGACGTCCCTGGAGCCATGTGTGTGCCCCCAGGTGAGCCCCCTTCAGCGCTCCTTCAAGGGCATGTCGCCGCTGGCCACGAGCTCCCCGTCCACCTGCCCCCAGACCCGCTGGAGCTGCATGGGGATGGACATCACCAACAAGACCTATGAGAGCATCCTGGTGCCCTCGCACCCTGCACCCCGCCGGGCCCACAGCGAGGAGATCCCTCCACCACTGCCCCTCAAAAACCCCACACGGGGCAGCTCCCGCCCCAAACCCGGCCACAGCCCCACCGGTGAGTCGGGTTGGGGGGTCACCATGGTGGGACTGTACCTTCCCCCAGAGACCACATTTATTGTCCCTGTTTATTGGCCCCCAGAGCGCCTCGAGCTGCCCCAGCAGGCATTGGAGCCCCACTTCTCTGGACCAGCGGAGGCTCCGGCACCGCGCAGCTTTCCCTGTGCCAGCAGCACGGCTGCCCTGGATGGCACCCCCAGCACCCGCAGCCCCACTGAGAGCCGGCGGGCAGTGTACTGGGAGACCCGTTCCGAGACAGACACCAGCAGCACCCGGCAGGGGCCAGAGCTGAGCCCCCCACACGGGCAGCCCCCGCCAGGCAACGTGGGCCCCGACATCCCCCCTGTCAAGTTTGGGTAGGGACCCTACTCCAGACTGGGGGTGTACTGGGTGTTGGGGGGTCATGGTGCTGGTGGATTGGCTTCAACCCCTGTCACCCCCACAGGCATGGGGAGTTCTGGTGGAGCAAAGGGATCCCCTACCCTCTGAGGTCCCTAAAGGAGTTGATGGTGGCCCTGAGATGCAGGAGGGCACAAGAGCAGCTGCAGGGAGGCTGGGTTGTCCTTGGAGACAGTGACATTATTTGGGGGTGACACCAAGATCCCCTGCAAGTTATCGTGTATTTTTTCTTTCTTTCGGGAAAATGTGGTGGGTTGTTTGAGGGAGTCTGGGTGCTGGGGACCCTCTTCATCAGCCTCCAGGGGGCTGTGGGTGGGACCCGGGTCCCAGGAGAGTCTTGACCCCACTGAGACCTCTCAGGAAGGAGGACAGGGAGGGGGAAGGCACCAGCAGAGGGGGAGTGACACTGTCCCCGTTGTCCCCCGCAGCTCAGAGAGCACCCGCTCATACCGGCGCATCAGCGGCGTGGTGGGCAAAGCGGGGCCGGCTGTGTCCCCCCAGAGCCCTGGTGGCCCCGAGGACCCTGCTCTCAGCAAGGTGCCCCCTGTGCCCATGCCCAGGAGATTTGCTCCGGTAGGTGCCATGACTTGGTGGGGTGGCCCTCTGCATCCCCAAGCGTCCCAGCTCCTCTTATCCTGTCATGGCAGATGGAGGGGTCCAGGGGGTCACATCCCTGTTGCTGCCTTGCAGGTGGCCTTAGGAGGGTCTGTCACTCCCTTTTCACCCCGTTTCAGGCCAAGGGGAGGCAGAAGCGAGTGAAGGCGGTGGCTGACTGCAAGGGGGACAAGGCACGAGAGCTGACCTTCTCCAAGGGGGAGGTGATCGTGGTGACGCGGGAGGAGGACGAGCAGAGCTGGGTGAGTCACCGTGGCACAGACAGGTGCTGGGATCCCAATCCTCATCCTTTTTCCCATCCAGTTGTCTTCTGGAGGAGGCTGGGTTTTTCTGGGGGGCATGCCCCACATGTGCATGGAAGAGGGCTGGGAGGGCTCCACTGTCACATCACCACAGCTTTGCCTCTCTAAATCCCTGTGGGAATTGGGCAGGGGAGAAGCTTTGGGGCTGATATCCCAAGATAGGACTCCCACCCCCCTGAACCCTCTCTCTACACCCCCAGGTTGGCTTCATTGAGGGGGATGGCTCCCGCACCGGAGTGTTCCCTGCCAGCTTCGTCCACCTCTTGCAAGACTGACGGGGTGGGGGTGACCCATTTGTCACTGTCACATCGGCTGGGACCAGAGGCAGCTCCCCACTGGGGACTCGGCAGAGCCAGGCCACAAGGGACATGTGCCCAGGACGCTGGCATGGGACCACTGCCCTCCAAGGAGGCCCAGAGACCCCCCCCAGTTGGTAAAACTGTCCGTGGATGGCGATAGCGGGGAGCTGAGAGGCAGAGAACAGACCCGCTTGCTGCACTTGCAGGGTGAGGCTTCTGTGCCAGCCCCTGCTCCCACTGCTCTTCTGTCCTTCCTGTGGGCTCTGCCTGACCCTAAGGCTTTTTCTCCCTTCTCTGCAAGGAATTGGGGATGGAGAAGCTGTACTCGGTGTCCCCCACCTTCTGCCAGGTAGTCATGGAGCCTCCTCCCCATCCTGGGGGGCACCCATGAATCTCCAGCCCCCTTCTGTATCCCAATTGTGAAGCCTTTGGGATGGGCAAGAAATAGGAGAGGGTGATTTTTTGTCTCCATCCCCCACCCCAAGCTCTGGGACTGCCTGGGCTAGTGGGGCTTGGGGATGCTCCAAAGCTTCCCCAAAACTGATAGCAAAATGCCATTCCCTGATCTGGGGGGAGGGCGTGTTTCAGATACAGCCACAGAGCCCCTACCCCATGTCCTTTATCTGGGGTGGGTGCTGGATCACCACCCTGACCCTGAGGGGGCTTTCAGAGGGGGTTTTGCAGCTTTTTCTACAACCAATACCCCCATGTGCCAGTCTCCCTTGGGAGCCACCTGCCTCCATACCCCCTCAAGTCACCTTTCTCATTTCTGTGTCAAATGTTTCATCTCAAAAAAGTTTTTTTAATGTTTTCTGTCTCTGATTTCTAATAAACCATTGTTTTTGTAAGCACCTGGTTGTGTGTGGGGGTCACAATCCCTGCCCTGGCAATCTTCAGCATGGTGATGCTGGTGACGTGTCCCCAAGGCTCCCAGTCACTGGCATCTGCAATCACCTGGTGTCCATCAGGGGTGTGACCCTGGGCTTTGCAGGTATGGTGGCTGTGTGGGGGTGGGGTGCACCAGGCTGGGGTTTGGGCAGCCGTGTGGGGCTGGGCTGGGACATGGGCAGTTTCCCAGTGTGCTGGGATGGATCCAGAGCAGGATGCTCACCCTACAGCCCTTCCTGGTGCGTGCTGGAGCAGGGACAAGTGAGGATGGCAAGGTTATTGTCACCCACACATCCCAGCAGCCTGTGCCCCCTCTTGCTGTCTGCCCAGCCAGTCCTGTGGGGCTCCTTATTCCCACCCCAGGCTGGCACACCATGGATCGGGGCCTCAGCAGGGCTCTGCTGAGCTTCAAAGACTGCAGGACAAGTTGGGGTGTCATCTGTCATCGCACAATCATGAAATGTTGGAAGGGACCTTAAGGATTGTTCCTTCCACCCCCTGCCATCAGAGGACACCTTACACTAGACCAGGTTGCTCCAAGCCCATCCAACCTGACCTTGAACATTTCCCGTGATGGGGTATTCTCAGTATCAAAATATTTCAAAATGTGAAGCATTCCAATGTATTGGACTGTTCCTATATACTGGAATTACAAATACATTGGAACATTCCAGTACATGGAGTATAAAGATTATTCTCCCAGGGATCTTACTGTCGCAGGACACCAACTTTGGGAAGAGCAGAATTTACGACACACTGTGTTGAACCCATGCCCTGCGGGATTCCTTGGCTAAGCCATCCAGGTGGCAAAGCTTCACAGTGGGCCCTCTCCCTCGGCACCCCGGGCTCCCCATGGAGTGACTGCCGTGCGTCCCGGAGCGCCTCCCCCACTCCTGCAATCGTGGCTCTCGGCTATATTTAGCCCTCCCCCATGCTATTTCGCCTTCCTGGCAGGAGTTTATAACTGGCCGGGACAGCCCCACCTCCTTTCTGCTTTCTCTCCCTTCCCTTCCCTTCCCTTCCCTTTCCCCCTTTTTCCCCCCTCTCTGCTCCCTCCCACCCGGCTGCCCAGGACCCCCATGCCAGCAGTGCCCAGCTGTGCCCACTGCCATCGTCCTGCTCCACTGGAGCCCCCGGCATGGGGCCCGCTGAGGAGCTGGTCCGGATTGCCAAGAAATTGGATAAGATGGTGGCTAGGAAGAGCACGGTAAGGTGGCTGAGCTCCTCGGGGTGTGTGCATATTTACACACGTGTGCAGATTTATACACATGCATATTTACCTGCATGTTTGAATGTTGCTGTGTGGCTCAGGAAAGGGAGGGTTTGCTCTTCACCCGCCTCCTGTTGTCCCCGGAGGGGCTGAGTGGGTTTAAGGGGCGTTGCCAGCCTCAAGACATCAGAGTCAGCACCCAGGGGATTTAATTTTGCCTCTAATCTGGGGGTCTCCTGCACCCCATTGCTCCCAGACACTAGGATTTGGGGTAAAGGGGGGTTTGTCCCATGGGTGGCAGCTCTAGACATCGCTCGGTAGTGCCGGACTGGGGACGACAGGTGTTTGGCCCCTGGCCCGTCCACCAGCACCTGATCGGTGCCAGGGCCACAGGCTTGGATACGAGAAAGGAAGGGCTCTGGGCTGGGGGACATAACGCCCTCAATCCCCTCAGCCCAGCCCTGCCTGTTGCGTGAGCATGCAAAGGGAGGGAAGGGGGTCAATCTCTGTTTCCTAGGTGGTTTTGGTGGTTGTGTGCTGGGGGGAGCCCTGCCACGCTTGTGCCAAGTGAGGATCCATCTGGGGATCCCGGTGAGCCAGTTATGTGTGCCAAGCCCGGCCCTCAAAGTTAATATTTGACTGTTTCCACTGGCCTTTGCCCCGACAAGGTGCAGGCTCCTGACCAGGGGGGCAGCACTGCCATCTGCCTGGATCTAGTGGCTTTTTGGAATGCCTGTGCTCGGTACCAAACCAGATCCCATAGATCTTCTTCCTGCCAGGAGTTACCCCTGCACCAAGGGACAGGGGTGCTCCACACCTCTCCTGCTGCACTTTGGGATGGACAGACCCAGGGTCTGACCACAGCACATGAACATCCTTGCACCCATCAAACAGAGGGGGCCTGATCCAACCCCTCATGGTGGGGGTCCATGGAGCTGGGTCCCTGTGGGGGGAATACCTGGGAGCTGGTGCCTGCTGCTGGGGCTCTAAAAATACTGAGGAGGAGAAGGAGGAAGAGGAGGAGGAGGAGGAGAAGGAGGAGGAGGGCTCCATGCTGGACTATCCTTAGCCCAGCAGCCGCTGCAGGGGGTCAGGATGAAATCCTGGGAGTTGTGTCCTGTGGGCCCTCACACCCTTGGGTGGGGACAGTGGGGGGGTTCCCCAGCCATCTCTAGCTCCCAGCAGCTCAGATTTTTCTTGTGGATGGCGTTTTCCCAAGTTTTAAGGAAAGCTCCTGCTACCCAGCTGGAGACTTGACCCGGTACTGGGATGGTCCAGCAGGATTTGGGTGTGCAATTTTTCTATCAGTGTGTTGACACAGAGGGTCAGGCATTCCCGGGGAGCAGCCCAGGACTGCTTTGGGTTCTCTTGGGGTGCCCTTTCTGTGCCTCCTCAAGGGCTCCCGTGGCTTCTCCCTGCTCTAGGAAGGGGTGCTGGATCTGCTCAAATCCCTCACCGGCTACACCATGACCATCCAGCTGCTCCAGGTGAGGGGATCTGGGTGGGGGGACACCCTATGTGGTGGCTCGTCCTGTCCCCCATGCCAGCTGGCACATCCCTAAGGATGTGTCCTTGCTATGTGTCCCCAGACCACACGGATCGGAGTGGCCGTGAATTCAGTGCGGAAACACTGCTCGGATGAAGAGGTGGTGGCCTCAGCCAAAATCCTCATCAAAAACTGGAAGCGGCTTCTGGGTGAGTGATACCAGGGGGAGGCAAGAACCTCTCAAAGCCTCAGTCCTCCCTGGGCCATCCCTGCACCTCAAACCCCAGTGCTTTCCAGGGGGAATGGACTGGGATCGATCAAGGGCTGGGACGTGCAGGCTCCCATAACTTGTAACCCAGTCCCACCAGGCAATGCACAGACTTGGATTTTCCAAGGGCTTATTTTTGCTCCAGGATAGACTGGTGTAAATGAGCGTGTACCCCACCAAGGGCTGAGCCTCTCCACAGTCATTCCCCATCCCAGGATGCAGCTCCACAGGTACCCTGTGCTGGTTTGGGCTGTTACTGTGACACCTAAATCCTTCCCCCAGAGTCCACCACCACAAAGAAGGAGAAGGATGTGGATGGGAAGAAGGAGAAGGACATAGATGGGGACAAGCAGAAGAAGAAGGGGCTGGATGTTTCCAGCTGCCCCAACAAAGGAATGAAGCATGGCAAGAATCCAGCTGAGAAGAACAGGGAGAAGCACAAGGAGAGGTGAGGGCTCCTGCCTGCTGTTGAGGGGCACCAGGTCCAATATGAGACCACCCTCTGCTTAGTGCTTAAGAATTTATCCATCTCTGCCTACCCATGGATGCCAGCAGCACCTCTGGAGACCAAACTGCCTCTGGGGCAGCACCAGGGTGGTTTTTGGAGGAGGGAGAAATGGCAATTTTTTATTTTCTGTTCTCTAAAACAAATTATTCCTTGGATGAGGTCAGTTTGGACAGTGCTCATCTGACCCCATCCTGCTCTCCCTGTCCCCAGGAAGCCCAGCAAGTACAGTTCTCATGCCACCACCACCCAGGGCCATTCTGCTGATTCCAACCCAGAGAGGTACCTGTCAAAGGATGCTCTGACCCTCACGCCGGCTTCTGCTGGGCAGTGCCAGGCTAGGGGAGGTTTTCCTGGCAGCCTGGAGGTGGTGGGACTCGGGGATAGGGGGTGTAGATGGACAGGGCTCACAGGATGCCAGAGTATGGCAGGGTTGCTGAGAGCATCTCTCCCTTCCTTTGGGCTTCTGTGGTGAAGAGAGTCCAGTGATGGCCAGAGCCCCACTGCATCCTCCAAGAAATCACCTCTGGATGGCAAGAAAGAGAGGTCGGTTCTGGGCTGGGTGAAGATGAGAGAGACCAGACCCCAGCCCCTCGCTGGGCTGTGATTGACGGTCTGGACCCACCACCTGGTCCCAATCACCACCCTCTAATGTGGGGCTTGTCCTGCCAGGAGAGACTCTACTGACTCCAGGTCCTCGATGGTCTCCTCCACTTCCTCCCCACAGGAGAGACTGTCAGGGGAGAGGTAAGGAGGGGGTGTCCCCAGGCAGCCTGGGGATGCTTTTAGGGTCCCCCTTGGGGATGCCCTGACCATGGAGGGAGTGAGAAGAGGTGGCTGGGAGCCCTGATCCTGTCAAGGCCCTGGGACTTCCCCCGGGCGGAGCAAGTCATCCCCTGGGGAGATTCCTGTTGGCTTTCACGCGCTCGCATGGATGTGCTGGTGCCTGAGATCCTGCCACCAGTCCCTGCCCCTGTCCTGCCTGCTCCATCTCTGGAGTCATCCCCACTGTCCCCTCCCATGCCACCCCCAGGAGAGCTTCTGTGGGCACCAGCCTTTCTCCAGCTCCCACTGGCTCCTGGAGAAACTCCAGTGACAGAAAGGAGGAAAGGTAGGAGAGACCCACCCCGCTTCCACGGGACCCCGGCAGGTCCCTGTGGCTGTGCCAGGACCTCGCCACCTGCCCGTACCCCTCCGTGTGCCCTTGCAGAGCCAACAGCAGCAAGGCCAAACCAGAGGTGCCACGGACCCCCACCAGCCCATCCTTCTCTCCCAGCCCCTGCTTCCTGGCCCCCTGCTATCTCACGGGGGACTCAGTGAGGGACAAGTGCATCGAGATGCTGACGGCTGCACTCCGCATGGACGGTGAGCAGTCTGGGGGTGCTGGACCCCAGGCTGGGCTGTTTCTCCTATGCCTTAATAGGAGCATTCAGCCCCAAAAGGAAAGAAAAGGAGGTTGATAGGGTCTCTGATAAGGGGGTTGGATGTGAGGATGCATCTTTGTCAGGTTCAAGATGGGTAAAAATAGGTCTTTTGGAGATGGAGTGACTGGGGTAAGTAGAGGGGAGAGGTGATATTTTCTGGGGGAGATACAGTGAGACCTGCGTGGTTTCACACCTGAAAGTCACCCCTTGACCTCTCTACCTTTTAGATGACTACAAGCATTTTGGTGTCAACTGTGAGAAGATGGCATCGGAGATTGAAGACCATATCCTTTGGGGGAGTGGGGGTCCCCAGGCTCCATCTGCAGGGAGGGGCACACGTGGGCTCAAGAGTGTTGCTGGGGACAGGATGGAGGGTGACAGGGACAGAGGATGACAGGCTCTGCCATGCTCGTTGCCTGCAGAGGGAGCCCAGACCACGGTTAGAGGATGCTGAGGCTGAGGCTGAGGCTGAGGCTGAGGCTGAGGCTGAGGCTGAGGCTGAGGCTGAGCTGAGCATCCCCTGAGCACCTGCCTTCATCCGGGGGTCTGTGTGTCCCCCCCAGCTGTCTCTGCTCAGGGACCTGCCTTCATCCCTGGGGAAATAAATCCAAACCCAGCCAAAGCCTTTTCCTTGAGCCTGCTGTGGGTGCCTGTGTCTCCTGCCAGCCCTGGGCTGTGGCAATGTCCAGGCTGTGCTGCCCTGGCAGAGTTGGAGTCACCTCTGGCCACTCCCAGCTCAAGGCTTGGGGGTCTCCTGGCAGCCCCCTAAGACTGGAACCAGCCCCAGGGTGGTTCCCCTCCTGGGTGCACTTTTTGGTGCATCCCAAACTCTGTGCCCAAAACTGCCACATCAGCTTGCCCATATCCATGCTCTTGGGAGGAGAGAGTGGGCCAAGTCCTCTGCACTGTGAACTTTTGTCCCAGCACAGGGCTTGGTGGCAGTCCCTGAGCCCCACAGCCTTGCCTGGATGTCAGATATTCCAAGGCAATGCAAAGTTGTTTTCAACCCCACATCCCAGCCTGGGCTTCATCCTCCTAAACCCAAGGATGGGGACACCTCTCACAGGGAGCAAAGCCCCATTGAGATCAGTCACCTCCACAGGACCACTGGCCCTGGTGACCGCACCCTAAACTGGTATCTCCCCACCTTGCCCCCTTGATTCTTTGACGGACCCCACATATCTTCCAGGAGCTGAAGAGCACGGACATGAAGTATCGCAACAGGGTGCGGAGCAGGATCAGCAACCTGAAGGACCCCAAGAACCCCAGTCTGCGGAGGAATGTGCTGTGCGGGGTCATCGAGCCCGGCCTCATCGCCCGCATGACTGCTGAGGTGGGCAGTGGGGAGGGAGGCACAGGGCTGGTGCCTGTGAATCACATCCATGCTGCCTCCACGGTGTCCAAAGGCTGGATCTTACCTTGGTGCTGCCCACACTGGGCTTGTCCCAGCACCTCTCCATCCTTCCCCAGTGCTGGATGAGGCACAGAGAGCATCAGGAGAAAGCTGCTGGCATGCCTGGTCCCCTCAGAGCCCTGCAGCCCCCCAAGGCATCACAGAGTTGGCTGTGGGATATCACACTGGCAGAAGTCCGGCTGGAGGGTCCCCATTCCTCCTCCTCAACCAGGGTCCACAAATCAGGTTCCTGGGAAGCCCAGTTTCCCCCATGGGGAGCCAGATTCCTGCAGGCAGCAGTTTTGGCTTGAGGATGGTCTGATATTTCATCTGGGTGGGCCTGAGCCCTCCAGCAAGCACAGAGAGCAGGATCAGTACTGGTCCAGGAGAGGATGGGGAAGGTGTTGGACCATGGTACTTGGCTGTGAGTAGAGCCGTGGCCACACTGACCCATACGGGCCGATGCCGGTGGCAGGAGATGGCCAGCGATGAGCTGAAGAAGCTGCGGAATGCCATGACCCAGGAGGCCATCCGGGAGCACCAGATGGCCAAGACGGGTGGCACCGTCACTGACCTCTTCCAGTGCGGCAAGTGCAAGAAGAAGAATTGCACATACAACCAGGTCAGGCCTGGCCCCCAGGGGACCCTGGTTTGAGGGACACCAGAGGGGTCTCCACTGACCTTGTGCTGCTCCACTCCAGGTGCAGACGCGCAGCGCTGATGAGCCCATGACGACATTTGTGCTGTGCAATGAGTGTGGGAACCGCTGGAAGGTCTGTGACCAGCTGGGGAGAAGCTCTGGGCACCCCAACCCTTTCCTAGCCCTGGGGGGTGGCAGAGCCCCCAAAACGGTGCAGGGTGGGGCTGGGTGAGGGCTCACTGCCTGCCCTGGGCTCTGTTTCTCCTGCAGTTCTGCTGATGGTGCCGGCGATCGGGCTGGAGGGAACGTGGTGCAAGACAAGATGCTGTGACACCACATCAGATGGCGGGGTAGGGGAGGGGGGGCAGGATGGCACCAGTCCCTAAACCCCAGCTCCCTGTTCCCTTGCATTGTGCTCCCTTGAACATCCTGGGGAGCCAAACTCTGGCAAAGTAGGACCTGTTGAAGAAGGTCCCTGTGAATTCAATGGTTTTTCCCTGTAAATACCTGCTTGGAGTGCACTGGGATCCCACTGGGAGCAGACTCATTCCTGGAAAGGGAGAATGGTCTGACCTAGGCAGCATGTCCTTTCCTGAGGGAAATCGGGACTTGAATGATTTGGGGGCAGGAGAGAGAGAGACATTGCCCCGTGGACATGGGGCTGTGCTTGGGGGTTGAGGGTGGGAAAGGGACAGGTTTTAACCCAAACACCTTCTTCCTCCCCTAAGTGCACACAGAGGGAGGATACGAAGGGGACAGGGTGGTTGCAGTATGTCCAGATGCTCTTGGGATGCCACCATGTCCCTCTGGTCTGTGACATGTGGACCATGTGTCATGACTTGAGAGTACTGTGTCCCAGGAAAGAGGGATGGCAGGGAGAGGAGTGAGCTAAAAACCCTCCAGCCAGAATAATAAAGGTGTAAACCGTTTCTGCACCACAGACTGTTTCCTAAGATGGGTCTGGGACCTTGGTTTGTACCCCCCAAGCTTAAGACTCGAGGTCCTCCAAGTTCCCTCATCAAGCTCCAACACCTGTCTCAAATCCACCAGTCCCAGCATGGGATGTAACCATGGCTTGATGCTCATCCATCACCTGACTGGTGATTAAAGACCTTTAATTAAGGCTGGAATAGCTCCCTGATTGGGTCTGGATGCTGCAGACTGCCCCATGCCAGTGCAGAACAACAGCTGGGAGGGTTTTCCAGGAAAAAGTAATCAGGGCCTGTCTGGGTGAAATCCTTTTGGCTACAGGAGTCCTGGAATGGAGCCTCATGGCACCAAGCCGTTCCTCATCACCACCAGCATCTTCCAGTGGCACTGAGGTGTGGTGGAGACACGGGAAGATCGTGGGGACCGCAGGTGACCATGGGTGGGGAGGAAGGTGCTGTTCCCATGCCTGCATGAGCTGACGGTGGAGCTGTTAATTAACCCATCATTCATTTTTTAATCTTGGGCTAAGGTGTGAATTTTTTCCCAGGCAGAGCTGTTTGCACCCAGATTTGGGTGCTAAACCCTCTGTGTTTGGGGGTCCTGGCCACCCCTGAGCCCCCTGAGAGAGTTCATGGGCTGCAGTGCTCGTTAGCATGCTGAAGTCATTAATGAGCCTCCAAGGCAATTACAGTTGTGACAGTGCGTGTGGCTATAATTAAGGAATATAGTTGGTTGGGGATGAATAAAACATCAGTGTGACCTTGAGCTGTGAGGGGAGTGTAGGAGGGGCAGGACTAGGGCCCCTGGCTGTCCCCAGGGTGCCAGGGGGTACTTTTGCATGGGACAAAGTTGAAAGGGGGAATTTGGACCTTTTTTTTTTTCAGTCTGGTCCAATAAATATGTTCAAATGATACCAGAGGGAGCCTGACCCCAAACATATTATGATGAAGATCCTGGCATCCTTCTGTGTCCTTCTGTCCCCCTGTGGACATGTCCCCAGGGAAAATGTCACCCTGTGCCCCTTCTCTGAGAAATCCCAGAGGAGGAAAGGGAGAGACAAAGTGGAGAGCTGGGAGCTGCCAGGGGCTCCCCTGACATCCACGCAAGGAAGTCCCTCCCCACCCAGGGAGAGCTTTTCCACTTGCCAGGGCGGGAGGAGCTCACGGTCCTGAGGAATGCTCCAGCCTCTGGGGTGGTGCAAGATGTGTCCCCCTGCAGCAGAGCAGGTGCCACTGGGGCAGGTGACAGTGAGGGACTCTCTGGTATCCAGCTGTTCACAGGCTCTGTGTGGTTCATGGGAACTATTCCCAAGGCTGAGCCTCTGACCTGCTCCACTGGAAGGGCACAAACACATGTGTGTGTGTATTTCAAAAATCCAATTCCCCAATTTTCAGTTCCCAAACTGGGGACTGAGCCTCCCCAGGATATCCTGCCATCCCCATCCCTGGCACTCAGCTTTGGGGAAGTGGGCACTTCAGTTCTCATTTCTCATCAGTGCTGGAGAGGTGGAACCATGGCTGCACCAGCAAGCACTACTGCTGATCCCCGCCTCCTTCTGTGGGCAGAAGGCTCAGACAAGAGCCCTCAGGACCTCAGGGGCTCCATCGCAGCCCCAGCCTGACCAGAGACTGGTCATGACCATGCAATGATGGAGAGGCCCCTACGGTCCCTGCCAGGGATTGATTTACCCACCCCGAGGCTCCAGGTTTGGATGCTCCAAAGCTTCAGCAGAGGGTGGTGCCTCTTCCTGCCTCTCCCTGCATGAATCACAGAATCATTTTGGCTGGAAAAGACCTCGAAGATCATCAAGTCCAACTGCTCCCCCAGCACTGCCAAGCTCACCACTAACCACATGTCCCCAGTGCTACATCCACACGTCTTTTAAATCCCTCCAGGGATGGAGACTCCAATGAGATACTCGATCCAGCATCTGATGGAGTTTTTATATTCAACCTCTAACCTGCAACACTTTAAACAACCCCACGGAGTGTCCCACCCCAGCCATGCCTTCCCATGAAGAGACAGCCATTACCGGTGTCACCAGACCACATCCCTTCCCCATGGACTGCCCTGGGCCACCTCAGGGACACCCTGTTCCACAGAATCTGGCACATGGTGGGTTTTGCTTTGCAATCCCAGCTTGCCCTCCCTGTACTTCAGCCCTCCCGGCTCGTCCACAGCATGGGGCTTCACTGCTGCCCTTCTACCCCACATTTTTTCAGCCTTGACAAAAAAATCAGCACTTTGCTGTTCTGTGGTTTCCTTGGCAACCCCATTTCACCGTCCTCTCGCTTTAGGCATCTATAACCCCCCTAGCTCCAGTCAGCGATCCCCAAAGAACAGTGGCAAGTCCCTGTCCACAGGGATGGAGCAGGAGGCGGTGGCTCCTGTCCACCACTGGGATGGCTGATCCCGGAGGGACCCTCAGCCAGGGCTTCCCAAGCACCTGGGCTTCTTGGAGAGGGAATGGAGCAGCTGGTGGCGGTTCATGTCTGAACTGAACTGAATTAAAGCAGTTTGGGAGCCAGTCTTGACCCCTCCGTGTGGATCCTAGTGCTCCTGCTGTGCACAGGTTGCCCTGACAAGCTGTGGCTGCCCCATCCCTGGAAGTGTCCAAGGCCAGGTTGAAGCAGGGGCTTGGACCAACCTGGGAGAGTGGAAGGTGTCCCTGCCATGGCAGGGGGTAGAATGAGATGAGCTTTACGGTCTCTTCCAACCCAAATCATTCCATGACTCCATGACTGGCAGCCTCTGTGACAAACTGAGCAGATTCCCCTGCCCATTCCCATGCTTCCTTCCCATCCATAGGTAATGATCCCTCAGGCACAGGGGTTCACTGCCTCCCCAGACCTCAAACCCACATGGGATATTTATGTGCTGACAGCCACAGGCTCAGCACGACTCGCTTTGCCATTGTCTGTGGACAGGATTTGGATCTCCTGGGAAAACCGCTGGGGCTCCGCTGGCCACACTCCTGCCTCCACATCAGGCCTGCTCCCATGGGTGATGTCCCCAGGGTGATGCTTGCCATGGTGGACACAGGGCAAGGGCCAGCTCTGCTCAGGAATGGGGCTGGTTTCTTTTAAAAAACAGGAAAATGCAGCACTGGGGTAGTTTAGGGGGAACAGGAATGATGGGGAGGGTGCTGAGTGGGCTGGAGGGGTGGTCCAGAAATCTCCCTGTGACTTGGTGATCTGGGAAAGGTGCCCGATGTGCCCCCCAATACTGGGACTCCAACAGCTCTTCTCCAAATCCCAAAAGGATGGTCAGTACCCCCAAAGCCAAGCAGACCCTCTGCCAGCCTGGGACTTGATGCCAAGTGAAAGGAAGAGCTATAGAGATCCTACATTTTTTAGGCAAACCATGGCTGCTGCACCTATTTTGAGGCAGAGCCTTCCAAGCTCTGGGTTTTTTACTCAGCTTGCTGTTGAAATCCCAAAGCACTCGTTTTCCTGAGCACAAGGTGCTGCCTCTGTTCCAGGGGCAGGGGAGGATAGGGGATGCAGGGATTTGGGTCTGGATCCCATTTGGGCTGGTTGTCAAAGGATGCAGAGGTGTAGTGGCCCCTAAACACCTGGAGGAGCTGGGCAGGGGTATCTGGCAGGACACTCCAGGCACTGAATGACACACAAACAGTACTTAAACAGGGGGAAAAATTGCTGAGCCTCTCAGTGCTGGCTCCAGCCCCAGGTTGGGATACAAATGGGATAATTTCCTTTCTCTTTCATTGTTCTGCCTTGATGTGAGCGAATTAGCTGCTTTGGAGCAACTCTGAAAAAATCAGTGATTGCCCAAGACAGCCCCACAATACAGTCTGGATCTTCAGCCAAGCCAAAATATTCAGAGCAAAGCCATGGATTTGGGCTGACTGGGTATTTGCTTTGGGGTGTTCTCCCTGAAAAAAAGGAGGAGGGTAAATCAGTTTTCACCTACAGCGTTTGCAGTCCATTGGAAGGACATGATTCATTGAGGTGCAGGGCTGTGATTCTGAAGCCCAAGCTTATCTGATGATTAAAAGCATCAAATGAGCCCAAACTGACCTAAACCTTTATTTCTAAATTGAAACGTGTTGAATGGAAAATTACAGAATATACTTTTCCTAAAGAAAAACCCCATGCCCTTTTTTTTCCTGGCCGGAGAAGTTGCTGAGTCTGCAGAGCACTTTGATCTCAACCTTCCTGAAATCACAGTGCTTGGCACCGACCTTTTTTTTTCCCCTCCTTTAGCTGAACAGGCAGAGAACTGAGCAAAGATCCCCCATTAAGAGCAAAAATCTCTCCACACAGTACAAATTTTCCCCGCTTTCCACTGGAATCATGCACACTCTTCCCTCTCACAGTCAGCATGGAGGAGATGCCAGGGAAAAACCCTCAAGAAATGCTTTAAAAGCCCAAACTGCCTCAAACCACACCAATTCCCATCCCTGCACTTCCCACATCAGTAGGTCGACCTAAATATTGCAGAGGAAAAAAAAAACACATTGACTTTTTCGCCTGACACTTATTTTTCTCCCTGCCAGGAGCACTCGGGCGCTCGGCAATTAGGAGCTGCAGATTAATCTGGAGTGATATAATGAAGTGCTGGGCGGCTGGAGGACAGCACTGGTGAGCGGCAGGGGGTGGGGTGGGGGTGTTTGCTCTCCAGACTAACATGGTTTAGGACAGGTTTAGTGCAGGTAGAGCACCCAAGGTGATGGGAAAGAGGAGGGGGCTGGGGGGCTCAATGGGGTACTCAGGCTCATCCCCCTACCCTGATCCTCTGCATTCAAACACATGGACTAGGCAGGGCTCGTGTTGCAGAGGAAAAATGATCTTTGCACATTTTCTAACCCTGATTTGCTTGTGATGTCCCCAGAGTATCTTTCTACCTGCTT
This sequence comes from Atrichornis clamosus, assembly GCA_013400975.1. Taxonomy (NCBI): domain Eukaryota; kingdom Metazoa; phylum Chordata; class Aves; order Passeriformes; family Menuridae; genus Atrichornis; species Atrichornis clamosus. The sequence continues at coordinate 50,433 of WBMZ01006086.1, forward strand.
TGCAACATCCCAGAGTCTTGCAGCCCCTGGACAATTATTGGTTGAGGAAAAATGCCCCAGGTGGGCAGGTTGGAGTTGTCCCAAGCTCTGCTTCCCCCAGCCATGTCTGTGCCTCCTTTCATAGAGTCATAGAACCACCGAGTTATCGGAGTGTGAAGGGACCTTACAGCTCATCCAGTTCCACCCCTGCCATGGGCAGGAACACCTTCCACTAGACCAGGTTGCTCCAAGCCCCGTCCAACCTGGCCTGGAACACTTCCTGGGATGGGGCCACCACATTCTTGGGCAATCTGTGCAAGGGCCTCACCAGCCTCACAGGGAAGAATTTCTTCCCAATATCCCATCTATCCCTGCCCTCTGGCAGTGGGAAGCTGTTCCCCCTTGTCCTGTCACTCCATCCCTTGTAAATATCCTCTTTCCGTCTTTCTTGTCAGCTCCTTCAGGGACTGGAAGGCCACAATTAGGTCACCTCAAAGCCTCTTTTCCAGGCTGAACAATCCCTGCTCTCTAAGCTCTTTGCCTTTTCTCCAAGGTCCCTGAGAGCCTGAAAGTCAAGAACAGCTGGCACCGAGGGCCACATTCTTCCAACGAACTGCCTTGTCTTTCCAAAATGAGAATATAAATAGCTCGTCCTGTAACAAAGCCATTACCCAGGAGCTGTGCCACCAGCGCTGGTCACTCGCAGCAAACCCATTACCCACAGCAGCCAATTTAGACTCTGGCAGGGTCAGCAACCGTCAGGGAAGCAAATGCTAATTAATAGCACTGTGCAAAACAGTCTGGCCAGGCATGGCATGTAATTAGTAAGCCAACTGCACCCACCACAGCGCTGGGGCTGGGGGGAAAGGGGGGACGGAGCAGCCACCGAGGAGGGACCTGCTGCAGCTCCCAGCTATAGCTCCGGATGAGGGGCACTAATTGAGTTGGGAACACGTGCGTCACACTGCCATCAGTGAGGCTGTGACACTCCACATATGTCCCTGCAACCCTCTGATCCCTGCTCCACCCTCCCTGGTCCAGCACCCATCCCTGCAGTTCCCTCGAAGTGCTCCCTCTGCCCAGTCGTTTTGCAGGTAAACGTGACATTTCCTCGGGGCAGGAGAGATGCTTGGAATTATAAAAACTGCTGGTGATGGGAGATGCAGAGCCCAGGGAGGAATCATGTGCTAATGCCCTTACATAGCTGCCGTGGTGAGTCATCCAGGCCCTCTGAGGATCCCGTCTGCGCTTGGATACAGAGAAGGTAGAAGCACAAGGCAAGAAGAAAGATTGCTTCGCTCGAAAGATATCTTGGTTACAGCAAGGAATAAAAATTGTCCCCTTGGCACCCACCCCCAGCTCTGGTCCCACAGCCATAGGGAGGAGGGGGTGTTGTGCTGTTGGGTGGGCAAGGAAGGGCTCATTTAGAGGAGAAATGGGAACACTTAATCTGGAACATTCAAGTTGCTAATGGAGTGCAGTTATTAGTGGAAGGGAGGAGGATGGGTCTTTCTATCAGGCTGATGGGAAAAATCCATCCTGGGATTGGGAACCGGGTTGGAACATCACCTTCAGTGTGGTCACAGGCAAACACTGCCTCCCTTCATCCCTGGCAACATCACTGCTTCGGTGCTCCCAGTGGCTCTGCCAAATCCATGTGGATGTGTGTGTGTGTCCGGTCCTCTACGGGGACAGGAGAGTCCCCAGCTCTTGGGAACCGTGGCCATCCTCTACCAAGCTTTACTCCCTCCTATGCCATGGGATGCATTTTCCCAGCAAAGAAGGGTGAGTTAAAAACTCGAATTAAAAAAAAAGAAATCCTTTACATCAACAACATTTTATCTAAGCCAACACTTCCCTGAGCCAGGGCTGCTCCCGACGTGGCTCTGACTCTGCCAAACCTTGCAGCGGAAAGCGATTTACACATCAAACATCCTCTCCCCCAAACTGCTGCAGCCAAAACCTTGGGAGAGAGGAAAAAAGTCTGTTTCCAGCTGGTTTGCTCTCCACATAAATAAGTATCTATCGGCAGATCATTTCTTTTAGCCTAAAGCTTTCATTGGACATCAGTCATTTAATATTGCTCTTTTAAATCCTTGTGTTTGGCTCTCAGCTGCTTCACCCGTCTTGGAACATGGATGTTGGCACTTTGTGTTTAGAAAATATATATCTATATTTAGATAGACAGATAGCTGTGGAAGAAGAGCTGTTCCAATCATTAAATCACCACTTTCAATTTTTCCTTATTACTATTCTTCATTTAACTATGGGCTGGGATGGTCAAGTGCTCCCTGGGGACAGCCCAGTTGAGCCCAGTAGGTTTGCAGCTCTAAAAGGGGTCTCCAGAAAAAAATGACCTCAATCTGATAATCAGAGAGGAAATCTTCCCTGAAAATGTCTTCCCAAGGCAGAGGCATTCGGGAAGGGGACAAGGACGTGGCTGGAATCTGTTCCTGGCTTCATGCTAGGCTGGGATGTCTTCAGGGAGAAAGAGCGGGAGCGGGTGGGAGGAAGATCCAGTATGTTTTCAAGATGCAGGGGGGCGAAAGGGGGATTTTTGTGCCTTTCAGAAGAAGAAAGAAAAGAGGGAGACAAATCACCTTCTCTGATCAGTTGTCTGAGGTTCTGCAGGCAGGAGAGGCTGGAGGAGGGGGAGCTGCCTTTGAAGCTGGGAAGGCACAAACAGGCAATGGCTGAGCACAGCAGCGCTCGCTGTCACTGTTCCTCTTCCTCCGGCTCCTTCCTGCTGCCTGTCCTCACCTCAGACTGGGAGCCCACCCTCAGAAAGGTCAAAACACCCAACATCGTTGGTGGTGCTCTCATGCCAGGTTATCACAGAGGCAGAGATTTCCTCTGAGACCCAGCACTGATGGATTTCAACTCCTTTCTCTGACGCCTCTTGATTTGCCTGGGTAACACCATGACCATGAAAGAGCCGTGCCACCCCACCTGCTCTCCAGAGGCTCCCAGTGCTGGTTGATGGACTGGGAATGCTGGCAGAGGCTCTGCCCCATGGCTTGGCATTGCCCCTGGAAGTGGGGAGGGTAGCGGGTGGCTATCTTGGAGAAATACAGCATCGGGCAGCCATCATCTGTGTTCCTCCACATGGAGGGGGTGCTGCCCTCCCCAGGTGCTCTCCCAAGGCCACTGTGACCAGCCAGGACAGATGGAGCAGGCACCTGATGGTATCAGGCTGGGAACAGAAGCAAAGCAAGATCCCCAGCACTGGCAAAGGGCTGGAGGAGGACCCCCTGGAGGCAGCTGCATCAGGGGTGGCATCACCAGGAATGTGCATCACCAACCAACAAGTGATGCTGTCGGCTTTTCTACTGAACATCCAGCTCGGACAAGCAGGGATGAGCTGGGTAGAAAGCAGGTGGCTGGTGACCAGAGAGCTTTGCTCAGGCTCTGGCCACACCCGCATTCAGCCTGGCTCTGGCTGATCCCTGCTCCTGAGCCCTTCAGAGCTCTAAGTATCAAGGAAAAATCCCGAGGTTTGCTGAGCTTTTAAGGATGAACCCTGCCCTGGCATTGAGCCATCCATTACCCCTCCTGACATCCAGGACGGAAGCCATGCAGGTGAGGGACGCTGCAGCCAGATTCCCTGAACAAGTCCTGCCTTCAGGACCTGCTGAGCATCTTCAAAACATCCCAGGATCCTGCCACAAACCTGAGCATCACTTCAGGACCTGCTGCCTGTGAGGCCACACTGTTAGGGGACACACTGGTCCCTGTGCTGCCCCACGGCCAGGCAGCTGCCCTGCCCAAACCAAGCACAGGCTGGGTACGGGAGAGCTCCAAGATCACCTGGAAAAGAGCCTTAATGACATGTTTAAAACACGCTGTAACCACCACTGCTCAATCCCATGTCATTGCTTCTCTGACCTCCACATCTTGGCTCCCAGCAGGGAGTGACTGGCACAAAAACAAAGAGCTGATGGGAGCTGATGCTCTTTTTGCACCTCCTGATGCATACAGGTCCAAAACACCCAAATCTCAAACCTTCAGCCCCAAACCAAATCTGATCCAAACCCTCCTGTGCTTTTCCACCAGGTTTCCACTGAAAGGAGGTTTCCTGTGCTCTCCTAACCCCAAACCAAATCATCCCATGGACTTTTGCAGGAGCATGAACAAGTGGAGGGAAGAACTGGGATCTGAGTCCAGAGCAAGAGGCACTGAAGCTGCGCTCTGTGATTTGGCACAGTTAGGGAGTAGCAGGATTGCAGATGACCTGGATTCCCAACATCAGACAACATCCACTTCCTCCCCAGCATCTCCAGAGCCCTCCAAGGAGGTGAATCAAAGGGCTGAAAGGCCACGTGTCCATCCCATCCTGGCACTGGCACCCAGGGCTGTGGGTGGTGGCAAAAGCATCCCCCCTGCACTGTGGCATGGAGGTAAAAAGCTGCAGAAAATGTAAACTTTATGCGCCGAGAAAGAAACCTACCTCCTCCGTGATAAGGATGGTCAAAGGTGGCCCAGGGAGTTTAAGCTACGTCTGGCCTGGGTCTAACCCCCATCCTGCTGGTACAGCAACATGTGCTGGTAAATCTCCCATTAGACTCACAGGAGACAGACAAATGGACCTTAACCCTTGAGAAACCCAGCCCTAACACTCCTCCCTGTCCCTTGGTAGTGCTACATGTGTGTCTGCCCATGTGCCCAGGATCTTTGGCCCTTCAGCATGTCACGACCAGCCCCAGGCACCAGGACACAGCCAGTCCCAAGCAACAGGACACACAGTCCCCATGTCTCAGTCTCAAAAGACCTGCTCCTTGACCGGGAAAACCCAACTCCAGCTCCTCAGGGAGCCGCAGGGGTCACATTGACAACAATTCCCTCCACCAGCAGCAAAAAGCTTTATTTTTCCGGTCTGGCTCTGTCTGGGAGCAGCACCCCACACTGGACGCCCCCCTTCCCATGATGGTTCATTTATGAGATGACTCACAGGGTGTTACCGCTCCGCATTCGATGGAAGTAGCGCTGCCACCTCCGAGCGCCTCCCGGGCGGGCACAGCCCAGGCTCCCAGCTCCCCGAAATCCAGGCAGACGCTGCCAGTTCCCAATCAGTGTTCCATTGTCAGACAAAGGCAGGACAGAGGGGGGCAGTGGGATGGTGAAAATACCTAAATAAGCAACAATCAGTGAAAATAAAGGCTCCTGTGGGGATTGAGTCCCCCGGGGATGGGGTGTGATGCCCGTCCTTCCTTTGTTGCCAGCACGGCTCGGTGCCCACGAGCCATTTGCTGTCGCTGTCCTGTCCCCATCCCTGCCATGGGGCCAGGCACGAGCCTGAGTGACGGAAAAGGGTTCATTAACCCCTCCAATGAAATAATCACTTTAGAGACGTATTTCATGGAAAAGGATGAACCAGCTGATGCACTCACTCTGTATTTGTAAGGACCCTGCTGCCCCCAGTCCTGTGTGGGAGCAGCAGGCTCAGGGCAGGCTGGCACTGTCACCAGCTGGAGCCCAGGAGGAGGGTCAGCCCCTCTCATGTCCCAAAAACATCTCAGGAATATTGGTGGCACCCCCTCGAGATATCACCGACTAGTGGGAGAGGGATTGTTGCCTGCAAGGTGCTGAGCAGAGATTTCCCATCCAACCTCTGGACTCGACTCTGACTTCAGCCATCTCGATGTGCAAACACCCTGCCCTCGGAGACAGCCTCTCCACAGTGCCGAGGAAATAATGCTGCAAACCCCCCACCTCACAGGCAGCCACGCAGAATGGTGAGGCAGAGAAGAATCTCATCTAATTTTAACTCCCCTGACGGACGGGCTTTGTTCTTTCTAGCAGCTGCCCCGCAAGGTATGAAAACACTCAGATATGTTGACGTGAGAAAACAAAACACACAAATCAGCCCATTTTCCTCTTCAAGGCCGATTTATCTGGAGCTGTCAGTGGAGGGAGGGGAAGTGATGAGCCCTGGGGAAATGGGGGAGCAGCCTGGACTCGCAGCTCAGTGGGTACTAGTGAGGTTGGGCTGATGCTCATCAAACATCTGGTCCATTCTCTCCCAAGCCCCAAAACATCTCAGATCTACAGAAAACTGAGTGGCATTTTCTGCTGCAATTCCCCAAGGTGTGTTTCTGCACATGCCCCAGCTCATCCTTATAAATATTGGGAACTGAGTGACAATGGAGCCCCCCCCCCAAAAGTGGTTCACCACAAGATGAGCTCCATCCTGATGCCCCCACCATGTTAACTACTTGGTTTTCTGAGTTAGGATGGGTGGGATCAGACTCTGGAGAAGGGGGACAGGAGCTCAGGGGGCAGAGGAGAGGCTGGCAAATCCCTCTGCAAGGGCTGGTGCACCACTTCTGTAAGGGGAGGCGAAGGGGAAAGGATGGATGGATGGATGGATGGATGGATGGATGGATGGATAGTGCAAACACAACCCTGCTCTTTTTGCATGTGGTTTTCTTGGATGTGCAGCACCTGCCTGGATTTCCAGCTTTGTGCTGCCCCAACAATTTTGGCTCCTCTTGAGCATCCAGGGATGTGGTGCTTCATCAACAAAGCCCTATAAAATGGTTTTGTAAATGTGAGTAGAAAAGAGGGAAATGGGATGAAGAAAAAGGTGCCCACACATGGGTGTGTCCCTGTCCACAGGTACCATCCAACACCAGTTCATGTAGGGTTTAGGAAGGGTCATAGTCAAGGCTGGGACCAGTAACACCTGTGGTGACATTTCAGCCAGTCCCTGTCCCTGCAGGATTGATTGCAGATGCCGAGCTCCAGGTCTGGGCAGTATTTGTTCTAAACACAAAGACCTGCACAAATACAATCCTGCTTGTGTAGCATTGGAGGGCAAGAGAGTGGCACAGGGACTGCAAGAGAAGCAGGAGAGCCCATGGGGGCTGCTCGTCTTGCCAAAAAGCACCCTCACCCCAACTGAAAGCCAGTGTATCTGGTTGTCCTAGCACTGCTTCTTCAGATTTGGGGCAAAAGTCCACTAAAAAGGGAACAGTTCCATCCCTGGAAGTGTCCAAGGCCAGGCTGGATGGGGCTTGGAGCAACATGGTCTAGTGGAAGGTGTCCCTGCCCATGGCAGGGAGTGGAATGAGACGGGCTTTAAGGTCCCAAATAATTCTAGGATTCCATGTTTCTATGAAGATAGGCACTATGGAGTAGGAATAAAAACTGGAGTTTCCCCTCTCTGCATCACAGCCCTGAAATCCTGCACAGGCTGGATTCAAGCTGGATGCCAAACTGGAAATTATATAAAAATATCTACATATTTTTGTATATTTATATTTTAGATATTTATATATTTCTATCATAGTTCTATACCTGGCAGAGCTGCCCTGGTTCCCACCTCAGCACAGGACGCAGCCATCCCACTGTCACCAGAGTTCTGGTGCAAGGCTCTCCCTAACAGGATCATGGCAAGGTGAGAGGCACTTACAGAGTCTCAGTGTCCTTCTGAATTCCCAAAAATCTTTATGGAGAACTCATCTCCCCTGTTTCCTCCTCCATTAACCTCCAGAGATTCCCATGGATTTTGACTGGAGTCCTGCCAGAGCAGATTCATGGCTCCTGCACATTATTTTTATGGTCATTTTAATTAAAACCTATAAATTCTGGAGGGGAAGAGGGTCTTCCACCATGAAATACACTTTGTAGAGTTTGCAGCCTCTGAGTAAATCTAAACATCGCCATTAGTGGCTCCAGCTGTAAATCCCCCTGGATGGGCCCCAGCTCACCAGGCAAAGGAGCAACATGAATTTTCCTGCTCGACAGCCTCAGCATCACTCTCACTACCTCTGTTTGAGATATTATTTATTCTTCAGGGTGTGAAGAAGAAAATAAGAGCTAAGGCATTGCCACGGAGAACTTCTTAAGAGAAGCAATCCCTGCAGGAGAGCAGGATTCAATCCAAGATCACAGAATCACAGACTGGTTTGAGCTGAAAGGGATCCCAAAACTCATCTAATTCCATCCTCTGCTGTGGGCAGGGACACTTGCCACTAGGCCAGGGTGCTCCAAGCCCTGTGCAGCCTGGCCAGGAACACTTCCAGGGATGGGGCAGCCACAGCTTCTCTGGGCAACCTGTACCAGGGCCTCCCCACCCTCACAGGGAAGATAAAGTGGCATCGATGAAACTTGGGATGCAGAGAGAAGTCCCAGCACCAGGGCTGGGGGTCAGAACCTGCTGGACCCATCAGGCTCCGTGCACTGCAGTGGGGTGATGTTCTCCCCTCCAACATGTCCCCTCTGCCTCAGTTTCCCCAGTTTTGGGAACTTCTTCGTCCATGGCAGCAGCCAGGCTTGGCAGCTGGAGCAGCAATAGCTGAGGGCAGGCAGATGAACACCAAAGCCCTTTAAAGATTTTCCATTTGTTTTATGTGTCCGCTGGGTTTATTTTTAACATTCCAGCTGAAAAAAAATTAAAGAAATGCCAGAACTGAGCTGAGGTTTGCTGGAACCTGCCAGGATGATTAGTCCTTTGCAGAAAACCCGTTGGAAAAGGGTCAGTGTGGGGCTTCTGGCCACGCTGGGAGCCAAGTGAAGGGATGAGTTCTCTTCCAGAGAGCTCCTCAGCCATGCTGAAAGCTATTTTGCACTCCTCAACCTGACATTTCCTTCCCGCTGGGAGCAATCAGCAGCCGGTCTGCATCAGAGCCGGGCACAGCAGAGACTCAACACCTCATTCTTGGCCTGGGAGGCTGTTTTCACCCTGGGAAGGTGTTTAAACCCCACGTCTGGACCACACACAGGTGCAGGACATCCCCCTCTGTCCTGCCTGGGCTTGTAAAACCATCACAGAAATGGGAACAACCTCCAGGTAAAAAGAGGCTGATGCATCTAAAGTGCAGGACCCAAGATACACATATTAAATCCTTCCCTGTGCTCCCAATTCCTGCTTGCACCCATCCCACCAGCCCTCGGGGACAAAGCCAGGACCACGGCCACCTCACACTGTGAGGACAGAAACCCACAGCACATTGTTTCTGCCTCCCTGCTCAACCGCCCTGGAGCTGGTTACCATCTGAACCATGGGATGAATGAAAAGCCATTAATTCCCTCCTGGGCATTTTTATGAGGTGCTTGATGAAATGTCTGGATGCTTCAGCACTGCAGGAGTTTGATGCTGGCAGAGCTCTGCACAGACTGAAAACCCCGTTTCCAGGGTTGAACAAGCTGCTGGCCTCTTCTCCATGTCCTGTCTCATGCTCCGTTCCTCCAGAGACAAATGCACCCAAAATTGCAGCAAATCATTGTCCCTGTCCCTGCCAGTGCTGTCCCAGGGCACAGGGCAATGAATCAGTCCATCTCCAAAGCAAATAGGAGAGGACACCCCAAATGCAGGTACCCCCATCCAGTGGGGCTCCAGGAAAAAGAAGGCTCCTGCCTCTCGGCTTTGCAGACCCTGAAAGAGGGGAGCCTTGCCAGGGGAAGGAAGTCCTGCCCCAAGGCTGGCAAGGATCCTTGGAGAGGGCAGGGTGACCCTCAAGATCTTGCAAAGCCCAGCTCGCTGATGGGTCTGTGCTTGCACCCTCACCCTGCAGCATCTCCCTAAATCTCTAAGCCTGCAGTAGCATCCCTCCTGAGCCCCCCAGGAGCCCTCTTTGCCCCTACAGCATCCCTACTTATTCCCTTCCAAGCATTCCTCCTAAGTCCCCCCAACATTGCTCCCCAAATCCCTCCTCAGCATCCCCCCAGCAATCCCTCCCATCAGCACCCCTCCAACTCCTTCCCCCACCCTACAACATCCCTCTTGAATCTCCCTGCAACATCCTCCCAAACTTCCTCAGCACCCCCAAGTCCATCCAGCACCCCCTAACCCCACAGCATATTGCAGGGAGGGTGAAGGAAAGGGAGAAAAAGCAAAGGGCAAGGGGAAATTGGAGAGATCCCGGCTTTGCTTTGGGGAAGTGGGAGCTGATTGTCCCTTAGCTTTCTTCCAGACAAAGAAAACCCAAAGCAGCCATAGCGCCGAGATCCATCGCACTCCCCCGCCAACCCGGCGACCCTCGGGGATATTCGGGGCCGCCCCCGAAGACCTCGCCGGTTCCGGGGGTGGGCGATAGGCAGGGACGGGGAGAGGCAGGTAGCGGGAGGAGTTGGGGGAAGAGACAGAGATTTGGGTAGGGAAGGCAAGCACGGATGCGGGGGAGAGGCAGGGATGGGGGAGACGGGATGCAGGTAGGGACCTGGGTGGTGGGAAGGGAGGCAGGGACTGGGGAGACAAGAACTGGGAGGGGAGGGGAGGGTGGCAGGGGGTGGGGGGAGAGCGAGACAGGTTTGGGGACGTGGTGGGACGCAGGTACGGATCTGCGGGGGAGAAAGGTAGGCAGGAATGGAGGGATGCAGCGAGGCAGGCAGGGATGGGGGAGAAAAAGAGACCGTGGAGGGAAGACAAGGACCTGCTGCGTAGAGAATGGCAGGCGGGGACCGAGGGGGAGGAAGGCGGGGTCGAGAGGGACAGGTAGGGAGCCAGGGGGAGAACAGCAGGAAAGGATCTGGGGAGCCGGCAGGGAACGGAGGGGGGGAGGGGGGGTGCAGACAGGCGGGGGGGCGGGCAGGCGAACAGGGCCGCCCCCGGCCCCACGTGGTTTGGGGGACACGCGGGTTTATAAAGCGTCCCCGGCCCCGCGCGGGTGCGGGAGGTGGCGGCGGCACCGGCCGGCAGCGGGGCTCGAACCTGCGGGACTCGGATGCGCCCGGCGGTTCCAGCGGGGCCACGGCCGCCCGCGGGCCATGGAGCTGCCCATAGATGTGACCATGGATGTGCCCGTGGAACTGCCCTCGGTGCTGCCCACGGCCACTGCCACCCCCTGGGGCAACGGCACCGCCTGGGCCCCCCTGCCCGGACACGGGGTCAACGACACGGGCCCGCAGCGGGACAAGAACGCCACGTCCATCCTCATCGCCATTGTCATCACCGCGCTGTACTCCGTGGTGTGCGTGGTGGGGCTGCTGGGCAACATCCTGGTCATGTACGGCATCGTCAGGTGAGAGCTGGGCACCCCAGCTGCTGCCCACGAGGCGGTGGGGTGTGTGCACAGGGCGAGGGGGCACCTTGGGTGGGTGGGCATCGAGTGTGAGAGAGCTGGTGGAGCCAGGGTGCACTGGGGATGAGTGTGCAGCACATGCAAGGTGTGAGATGGTAACATGAGTGAGTGTGCACCAGGAGTGCGTATGCACCAGGGGTGAGTACGCACCAGGGCTGAGGAAGCACCAGGAGGGAGTTCGCTCTGGGGATGACTGTGCACCAGGAAAGAGTTTGCACTGAGAGCGAGGGTGCACAGTGGGTTGTGTGTGCTGTGTGTCAACCAGCAGCAGAAGTAAGTGTGCCCCAGGGGTGAGTGTGCACTGGGTGTGAGACAGCAGCAGGAAGAGGGCTGGGTGTGCACTGGCTGCTTGTGCGCAGGTAGCACCGAGACAGGTGTTCCTGATGGGTGTGATGTGTGTGAGCAGTGTGTGTGCAAGCACACGCGTGTGTGGGGAGGGTGCTGTGCCAGGGGTGAAAGCAGAGGCTATGTGTGCATGGAAAGAGCTCGGGGCATCCAAGGGAGCCGTTTTTGGCAGGGGTGGGGGAAACAGCCCGACCCCAAGTGGGTGCGTCTCATCCTGTGCCAGGAAAAGGAGCTGCAGGGCTGGTCACGCTGCGGGTTGGGAGCTGCCCTCTTTGCAGGGAGGATCCCGACCCCGCCACAGCCAGAGGATGGTGGGTTCCCACTGCTCCCACTCCACTCCATCAGTGGGAATTACTCATCCAGCCCATTCCCAGCTCCTCCTTGTGTCGGCACCTCCTGCAGCTGCCTGACTCCTGCTTTTCTCTAACAAAGAGCAGAAGCTGCATGGCCCAACCCCATCTCCCACCATGGCTGAGCTGTCCCCTGGCCCCCCAACGTGGAGTACTAGCTCCAGCAGCAGAGAGACCCACTTTGGCTCCATCCAAGACCTTGACACCTGTGGCAAGGCTTTCCCTGTGCAGAGGGGGTGTTTGCGGGGTCTCTGCACCCCAGGACAAGCAACAGGACCTCAATGCCCCCCATTTTAAAGATGGGGCATGGCAAGATGCTGCTGTATCCAGCCTGGCACTTGTGCTGAGCTACAAAATCTTGTCAGTCCCTTTGTCTGAGACACTGGTTGGTCCTGCCTGGATAAGATGGGTTGACATAGAAAATGGGACCATAAAGCCAAGTCTTGCAGAGCACAGGACCAGTGCCAGCAGTGGGGACTGGCAGAGCCCCTCCGCAGCCCCAGACCCTGCCAGCAGCAGAGGACAGGGCTGTGCTCACAGTCACACTGTGAGGGCAGAGATCCCAACACCTCCAGCCTGGCAGAAGGAAGCAGAAGGGTCTCACTGTGTGTCTGGGCTTCGCAGCCACCCCCTCTACACTGGAGAGGGCTTGTCCTGGTGGTCCTGAATTTGTGGGGTAATCCCAATTCCCACTGCCTCAGGTGGTGCTGTAACCCCAGCTTGGCCAAAACCCTAGCGCCAAAACAGGGCTGGTGGCTTGATTTAAACCAACTCCCCAAATCCATATTTTTTAACCATTTCCACCCTCCCTTCCAAATCCCTTTCAGTCCATAGCTATTGTTACAGGAGGTCAGCACAGCCCGGCTCTGCCTGCGCACAAATCAATGTGGTGACTCACCAGAGGGAAGGAAACCAGCCTGAAACATGTCCATGAGCCACCCTGGAATGCCCATCACCCTGGTGTCAGGCTCTGCTGCCCCAGCTCCCCACTCTCTGCAGGACTCTGCTATGTATTTTTAACCATCCAAGAGGGTGAGCAATGGGTAGTGGAATGGGGGAGTTGCTCATTGACCCAATCGGACCCCTAATGGGATTTTTCATCCACTTGAAGTGGCATTAAAAATGAGTCCTGGTCTGAAAAAGCAAATTGAGGTAATTGTGGCAGAGACAGACACTACGAGCGGTGTCAGGGTGAGGGATGAGTGTTATTAAACCCCCTCCAGCTGGTTCTGCTCAGAGAGGAGAGGGAAGATGTTTTAAAGAGAGCGATTTCATGTTCAAACAACATCTTCCCTTTTATGATCACTGAATAACCTCATGTTAGCCAGGCTTTAGCAAGCCTGACTCTACAGATCTACAGATCCCATCACCACAGCTTCTAGCCCCCCATTTTCCATCTGATGCTGGAATTAAACACAGAATCATAGAATCACAGAGTGGTTTGGGTTGGAACTGACCTTGTAGACCATCTTGTTCCACTACCCTGCCATAGGCAGTATTACCTTCTACTAGGCAAGCTGGCTCCAAGCCTAGTCCAGGCTGGCCTTGAACACTTCCAGGGACAGGGAATATCTCCTATGGAATGAGCAAATGTCATCCTCTGAGCCCCTGGAACAGGAGGGGCTTCTTCCGTGGCCAAAGCCACCTGGAGTTTCCCAGTGTTCCTTGTCAGAGTTGCTCCATGCCGACAGAGTTTAGGCCAGGGCTAGGGAAGACCTGTGTCCATGCAGGAGAGGGCTGTGAGACGGGATCAGCTCAGATTTGGGCCTCACTACCAGGGAGATTCTGGGTGTTTGACTCGTGCTCTTCTCTGAGTGCCACCTCCCACTGCCCTTGGGGTCCGGGTGGGGTGTCCAGGCAGTCTGGAAGCATGACTGGAGAACACCCTGGGGGTCAGGGACCTTGGGGACCACACTGACTTTACCACCCAGCCAATGAGTGCCAGGAGCCGGCAGATGCAGACACAGGACCCTGCTTCACAGCTCCATGAACGGACATGCCGTGAGCCAAGCACAGCCAAACTCCAAATAAATTCCTGTCCAGAGCAGCCAAACCCACCCGCACATGCAGAGGGAGCCCAGCACCCTCCCCACCACACCTCTGACTGGCACTGCCATTACCAATGCATTGTCAGATGCTTTTTAAAATACCCCTGGAAGCAATTTGCAGCTGCGTGCTCAGGGCTGCGAGTGCCCCCATCCTCGCTGAGCCCATCAGCCCCCCGCCAGCTCCCATACAGGCTCCAGGGACAGCTGGGTGCAGGCTTCGTTAAGCCAGGCTCTTTCAGGCAGCAGTTTTAAGCAGCTCCAGGAGTTTTTCTTTCACTTATTATTCACTTCTCTTTCACTTATTTGTTTTCTAAGAGGTTTGGAGAGGGGGGTCTCTACTTGGGAGTCCAGACCGGAATGCAGAGCTGCCCTGTGCTTGCTCTCCATCCCCTCCCATCTTGTCTCTCCATCAACACCTCCCAGATTGTTCCGTTCAAGTGCCTAACTTCCCAATCAAGGCACTCATTTAATTGCGATGGGTTTGGCAGCCTGGGGAGTTCCATCAGCAGCATTATTGCTTTAATGTGGGCAATAAACTTTTTTCCTAGAGCAGCAGCTTCATTTGCAGCTTGGGGGGGGGGGGGTCACCAGGATGGACACCTCACCCTCTGCAGGGAGTTGAAACATCAGCCCAAACCTGGAGGGGGCTGAATCTTGCCCCAAAACCCCAGTGCTGGAGGTTAAATTGCCATCCTCATTATCTCAGTCATCCCCATCATTATCCCAATCAATCCCATCTTCCCAGTTATCTCTGTCATCATCCAAGTTATCCCCATCATCATCCCAGTTATCTCCATCACCATCCCAATCATCTCCATTATCCCAGTCATCCCAGTCACCGCTTTGCCCTCACCAGCCCCATCCTGCCTGGGGAGCAGTGGGGTCCTCCAGCTCACCAGTTCCCCACCCCTGGCACATCTGGCTGGGGGTTGGGAACTGCTTACCCAGCACAGCTGGGCACATCTGGCAGAGCATGGAATTAATAACTGATTTTTTTACCATTTTACTCAAAAAAAAAGGCACATGAATCTACCTGAACTGACTGTTCATGTAGGAGAGGCAAAACCTGACAATACCACAAATTCTCAGCTTTTTGTTTAACCTCGAAGGAAACTTTTCTGAGATATGCATTTGCAAAAGCACTTGGAAAATAACACTAAAGAGAACTGAAAAGGACTTTTCAAGGACAAGACATTTTTAATGCTGTATTTAAAACTAAAAAAAAAAAGCTCAGCTCGAATATTTCCACCCTTGGGCAAGGGGCTGCCATTTGCAGCCACAGTGAAGGAGACAGGAATGCTCTTGGAGCTGGGAGCTGGGTTGAGCTGCTGTTTTCTAATTTCTCCCCAACAGCTCCCAGTTCTACAGACGACAGAACCTGGTGCATCTCTGTGCCCATCAACACACTCTCCTGACCCTGCTGAGATGGGGAAAGGATCAAGGAAGGGGTTGGGTACCACCATCAATCCCAGGAGCCTCCTTCCCACACCAACCTGCTCTCCTGGGCTCCACTCAGGGCAGCATCACCTGGGAGCCACTTGATCCTCCCACTCCAATTTACTCCACGTACCCCCACTATGTGATGAGCTGTGCCAATTATCACAGATTCCTAGAATGGTTTAGGCTGCAAGTGACCTTAAAGACCATCTCGTCCCACCCCCTGCGCTGGGCAGGGACACCTTCCACTATCCCAGGCTGCTCCAAGCCCCGTCCAACCTGGCCTTGGACACTTCCAGGGATGGGGCAGCCACAGCTTCTCTGGGCAACCTGTGCCAGGGCCTCCACACCCTCACAGGGAAGGATTTTTTCCAAATACCTGATCCAAACCTGCCTGCCCTCTGTCAGTTTAAAACTGTCTTAACCCTATCACTCATGTAAAAAGTCACTTTCTATCTATTTTATAAATACTCCAAGGAAAACAATCTTTTCACCCAGCAACCAAGGGGTCATCTCCCCCCTCCCTGACCCACCCTAGTGATGCTACAGGCAGGTTTAGCCATGAACAGAGATGCTTGTGTGCAAACTGACCCTGTTGTTAATTAATTAGGGTGCATCTAAACAAGCTCGGGGCTGTGGAGGACACTCTGAGCAACAGGGATTTGCTGGAAGAGAGCAAAGGAAGACATGGAACTGCTGGTGTAGCCCTGCGAAGAGCAGGGTCTTCCACAGAGCCACTCTCACCCCAGCACAACATGTTGCCCTTTGGGGACCCCCAGCAGATCCCTCAGTATCCATTTCCAGCCCGCCACAGTATTCAAAGCATCCCTTTGAGCAACACCTGCAGGACTGGGTGCTCCAGGGACACACACACACACACACATACATCCCTGCTGCTCTGGCATCCACCATAATTTTGGTTCATCCCTTCAGGAAAGGTTTGGACATGAGGGACCGGGCATTTCTCTTGCTATGGTGTGACAAGAACCAGAGCCAGCCCTTCCCAAATGCCCTGGGGGAAGCAGCCAGGCTTCCCCAAAGGCTCTGGAGCTCAAGGCTGGCTAATTGGGCTGCTGCCAGATGGCCTCTTTCCGGGGGTAATCGATCCAATTTCTGCAAGCAAGCTTGACAGGGAAGCAGGCTAGATAATCACAATTTGCTGGGTGGAAAATCAGATGAAGGAGGGTTGTGGGGATAAAGGACATCATTGTACAACTGGTTAAGGGAAATGGAGTAAATCAATCTTGTTGGGAGAACTGACTTCTCTGAAAAGTTCTTATTCCTTTGAATAAAGGCAGACATGAAATGAGTGTCACCTACCTGGTCAGGTGTGGGATAACCCCTGCTGCAGGTCCCAGCTCAGCACATGTGAGTGTCATCCCCTGCTCAGGTGCCAGGATTTGGTGGGTGGCTTCCTGCCCATGCCTGGGGGGGTGGAATGAGATGAGCTTTAAGATCCCTCCCAACCAAAACCATTTTGGGATTTTGTGATTTTATGACTTCAACATATGCTAAACCCATGCAAGAACACAAGTACAGACTCATAGAACAGCCTGAGTGGAAAGGAACCTTAAAGATCATCCAGTCCCACCCCCTGCCATGGGCAGAGACACCTCCCACTATCCCAGGTTGCTCCAAGCCCCATCCAACCTGGCCTTGG
This sequence comes from Atrichornis clamosus, assembly GCA_013400975.1. NCBI lineage: Eukaryota > Metazoa > Chordata > Aves > Passeriformes > Menuridae > Atrichornis > Atrichornis clamosus. The sequence continues at coordinate 67,273 of WBMZ01006086.1, forward strand.
ACACTGCCAGGGATGGGGCAGCCACAGCTGCTCTGGGCAATCTGTGCCAGGGCCTCCACACCCTCACAGGTAAGGATTTCTTCCCGATATCCCATCTAATATGCTGTCACTTCAGGCCCACGTAAAGAGTCTCTCCCCATGCTTCTTGTGGGCTCCATAAAATCACAATTAGGTCATCCCAAACCTTCTCTTCTCCAGGCTGAACAATCCCAATTCTCTCAGCCTTACCTCACAGCAGAGGTGTTCCATCCCTCTAAGTCATCTTGGTGGCTCCCCTGGACTCGTTCCAACAGCTTCATGTCCTTCCTCGATGTGCTCCCCATGTCACAACGCGTCCCTTTGCCCACCAAGGCTGGTGTCACCTCGCGAGCAGCTGGGCTGTGCCCCCTCCTCATCATATTAAGTGCCCTGACCACCTGTAGCATCTCCCTTCTCTGCCATCCACAGGTACACCAAGATGAAGACAGCCACCAACATCTACATCTTCAACCTGGCGCTGGCTGATGCGCTGGCCACCAGCACGCTGCCCTTCCAGAGCACCAAGTACCTCATGGAGACCTGGCCCTTCGGGGAGCTGCTCTGCAAGGTCGTGCTCTCCATTGACTACTACAACATGTTCACCAGCATCTTCACCCTCACCATGATGAGCGTGGACCGCTACATTGCCGTGTGCCACCCTGTCAAGGCCCTGGACTTCCGCACACCGGCCAAGGCCAAGATCATCAATGTCTGCATCTGGGTGCTCTCCTCCCTCATTGGGGTGCCCATCATGGTCATGGCAGTCACCAAGTCAAAAGGCAAGTGGCTCTGGGGACACATCCTCTCCTGTCCCATCGGTCCACCCCAGGGGTGATGTGGCAAACTTCACCTCCGGTCCTGTAGCAGATTTGTGGTCAATGGTGGGCACTTCTCCATGAGAACATAAATGTGCCCTGTGGTGGAAAAAGCATCATGGTGTTATTTCCCATCTTGGAAACTGTCCCAGAAATTGTCCTCCCTTCCCCTTAAGGGTAGGACACCACACCCTTCCCCATCTCCAATCAAACCAGTGCCCCTCCCCAGCCCCTGGGGTGCAAATCAGGTGCCTAAAAACACCCCCACTGATGCTGCAAAGTCCCCAAGTGGCCCAGGCTAAGATCTGCAGCTCCTGTGTAAGGACACCAGCCCTTGGCTGCTGGGAAAGTTCTGGGTATCCCAAGGAAGTGGACAGACTTCAGTGGAAGGTGACATGGGGATATGTCCACCATGGGAGTTGGGAGAAGGTAGGGTTGGGATGGCCCAGGAGGCTCTGCAGGGAACAGCTTCCAGCAGCACGGCACCCACTGCATCCCCTCAGCATCCCATGGGCAGGGGAGTGATGGCACAGAGCTCCTGGGGAACTTCTGCCAAGAGCTGGCAGGTGGGAATGCATCCCTTTGGGGTTCCAAAAGCACAGACATGCCCAGCCATGATGGAGCAGAAGGCAGGGTATTCTCAGCAGACACTCCACCAGCTCCCTCTTTGACCCTCCTCTCTCCTACAGATGGGATGGTCCTGTGCACACTCCAGTTTCCTGATCCTCCCATTTACTGGGACACCGTGACCAAGATCTGCGTCTTCATCTTTGCCTTCCTGGTCCCCATTTTGGTCATCACCATCTGCTATGGGCTGATGATCCTTCGCCTGAAGAGCGTCCGGCTCCTCTCAGGCTCCAAGGAGAAGGACCGCAACCTGCGACGCATAACGCGCATGGTGCTGGTAGTGGTGGCAGCCTTCATCATCTGCTGGACACCCATCCACATCTTCGTCATCGTCTGGACACTGGTGGATATTGATAAGAAGAACCCCTACGTGGTAGCCAGCCTGCACTTCTGCATTGCCCTGGGCTACACCAACAGCAGTCTCAACCCTGTCCTCTATGCTTTCCTGGATGAAAACTTCAAGAGGTGTTTCCGAGAGTTCTGCCTGCCTTTCCGAGCCCGCATGGACCAGAACAGCTTCTCCCGCACCAGGAACACCACGCGGGAACGCGTCTCCACCTGCACCCCTTCTGAAGCCTGCAACAAGCCAGCATGACTAGAAGTGGGCAGCCCCCGGCGGGGCTGCCAGGGACACGGAGGGGACGAACTGCGCTCAGAAGTCACCCAGGTCACCACCACGGAGTTCTAGCAGAGCGGTGGCCCGGGCGCTGCTTGGTTATGCCACTGGGTTTGCATTCAGACTGACTGCAAAGACTTTTTCATGCTGGAAAAGCAGAATGGGAGAATTGGGACTCACCAAATGATGTAGGGAGAGGACCAGAAAAAGAGGCAACTTGGGCAGAGCTGCTCTGCTGCTGCCACCGCCTCAACCAACAACACCCAGCAAGGGCTGTCACTCTTCAACATGTGGCTCTTGGCAGAGCCCAGGACTGCATTGTCCATGTGCTTCTCCTCCTGCATGGGCCAGGATGACATCGCAGCCCATGGCAAGAGGGGAAACACTCCCATGGTAGAAGAGAACTGTGCCAGGAAGTGATCATAGGATCACGGAATCATTCAGGTTGGAAAAACCCTCCAAGGTCAAGTTCAACTGTTTTCCCAGCACTGCCAAGGTCACCATGAGCCCAGGTCCTCAAGTGCCACATCCACGCGGCTTTTAAATCCCTCCAGGGATGGTGACTCCACCACTGCCCTGGGCTGGTGTGCCAGGCTGGACAATCCTTTCAGTGACGAAAGGTTCCCTAATATCCAACCTGACCCTCCCCTGGAATGATGTGAGGCTGTTTCCCTCTGCCACATCACAAGACATCACTCCATCCGCCTCTGAACTGTGTCCAAAAATCAACCAGAGATGGGAAGAGGAAATGATGTCACTTCAGAGACACTGTTTTCAAAGAGCTCCAGATACATTGTAAAAATTCTCCTGGAGTCCTTTAAACCGGGATTGGTCCCAGAGAAAACTTTCTACTGTTAATGTCATTGTTGTGTTATTTAGAGACCTCTGACTGCAGCTAAGGCTGCCCTGGACAGGGACGTGATGCTGGGAATATGGATATGGCCACGGGTTGGAGCAGGGCACATCTGAAGCTCACACCATATCCACGTGCCAGTGCCAAATTCCCTATGCCCAGCATCCATCAGGGTGGCAGGAAACTGATGAAGACATTAAGCTGGAGAAGAACCTCGTTAAGGGAGTAATTTGTGGGGACTCGAGTTGTTTCTCTCAGTGCTAAAGTAATTAGGATGGAATAACAGGTGGTACCAAGGGCTCTCCCTCCCCTGCCCATCAGGAAAAGGATGTGCAACAGCACTGCCCAGATTTCTACAGCAGAGACAAAAAGAATAGGATGGGGTTGTGGGGTTATTTTTAGAAGATATCACCTCCCTTTCACAATTCCCCAAACAGGGACGGAGGTTGTGCAGGCACCGAGAAAGGACCCACAGCCCACAAGAGGAAGAGATTTGGGGATTTCGGCTCTCATCTGGATGGAGCAGCATCCCTCCAAATGCATGGCTGAACTCCAACTTCCAACACATCCTGCAGGAACCACTATCCAGGGATCTCGTTATCTGCAACTGAAGGATAACTGATGGGTTCTCCCTGAATACCCTGCCAGCCCTGTGCCACATCCCTGAGCTGCCACTTTTCCTTTCTTTCACCTTCCCACTGTCATTGCCAGGTGGCCAAACAGCCCAAGGAGGAAGAGGATGCTTGGAGGAAGCAGTAATACCATTGAGAGAACAAATTGATGCAGCTGGAGGAAGCACCCGGGGCTCGTGGGCTGGATGCAGAGCTTTGCTTGTGTCTGGTTTCTCCAGTTGCATCAATTTAGGCTAATAAAAGCCATTACCTCTTCTCATCAGCCCCACTTTTCTCCAGAGTCTGTGGAAATTGTAGCCCTCCCTGTTACAAAGACAGAGGCCACCAGGCAGACAAAACCAATTTCTCTTTCAAAGCAATCAAATAGGGTGAAACGGCCCATTTGGGTCTCAAATCAGTTGTGCCAAAGCACGCAAACGATCCTCCCCATCTGCCTGCACCATGCCAACATGCCACAGGCAAAAGCCTCTTGCTCAGTGCAGCATCCACCTGGACATCTCCAGCTCATGTCCGGGGCTCTTCAGAATCCCTTTGCAGGCACAGATGGAGTCCTGAACCACCGGCATTGCCACGCTTGGGCTCCTCATCCCCTGCTGCCACAAGGCTGGCTGCTCATGGAACATCAGATGAGGGAGAGCAGGATCGGCTCCAGGGCAGGAATTGGGGCGAAACCCCTAGGGTCCCACAAAGTTGAGCTTCACCTCTGTGAGAAGAGGGACTAAGGTATACAGAAGGAGCTGGAGACTACCCTTCAGCTCTCCACCTCCACTCACCCAGGGGCAGAACCCTCAGCAGTGTGTGGTGGGGAAGGTTTGGAGTTGGTTGGTGGCAAGGACCTGGCCATGATCAGATTTCAGGATGTCCCTCCAGGCTGGATGTCCCTGCAGGGCTAAATGTCCCAAGCTGTGGAGCAGGACATCTTGGGGTTCACTCCAGGCTCCAGCATGAAGCTGAATTCCAACTTGATATCTCAAATTGTGGGGTACTCCTAAAACATGTGATGACCCCAGACCAACATCTCTTCAACCTGCCTTAGTCAGTGCCTCAGTGTCCCCTAAAAACCAATCCCATGACCAAGGCTGGGAATGGCACTGTGGAGAGCAGCGTTTCCCACCACAGCACAGGAAGGAATGGGGGACGCAGGGAAGGTGAACCCCACCATCAGAGATGGGGCATCTCCGCCCCGACACAGCCCCTTCAAAGACACGTCATCATGTTGGTGGGGACAAGAGCCCCCTCAAAAGTGCTGGGAGCTGTGGGTTGGCTTGGGGCTCCACGAGCCAACTTGGCCACCTCACAAAGCTCAGCCCCTGCTTTTCCCATCCCCACAGGGCCTTTTTTCCATCTGCCAAATTCCCAGCCTGCTGGAAAATGTGCGTGCCATGACCTTAAAGCAGGTTAAAAGGCTTCAAGTCATTACTATTTAAAATGCCACTATGCTTGGGCAGAGCTCAGAGCCCAGGACACAGTGAAGAGTGTGGCTTTCCTGAGCTTCAGCTTTGCTGACTTAAAAACAATATTCCTGGGGAAAACAGGTGGCGAGCAGCACACCAGAGCGTATGGAGTGACATGGACCTCAATCATCCCATTCCGGTGGCATCCCAGCAGGAAACTGGGGGCTGATCCAGCTTCTCCCCATCTAAAATCCAGCTTGCCCAGCCAGGCTGGGAAACTGGGGACAAATCCTGATCCAGGGACACAGCACTGGGAGCTCCTGCCTGCCCAGGCCAAGCAGTGCTGCAGCCAGGATGCTCGGAGGGAACTCTCTGTGTACTTATATAAATATATATGTATATCTGTCTATAGCTGTATGAAATTAAAGTGACCCCAAGGCCCCCCATCCCACCTTCCACTATTGCAGCTGCTCCACGTGTGATGGAGCTGAATCCGCCGGATCCGCAGCACCTCAGAAAGTGCTTCAGCCACTATTTCCAGCTCCAGCCCTTGAGATTTTGGCCTTCCAGTGGCATTTCTGTACAGGAATCCTGCTTTCTAAAAATTAAAATAATAAAATTAAGTAAAATAAAATTGGCGATAGGAAACAGTTTTCAGGTCTCCTGTGACTCCCAGGCATTGAAAATGAGTAGGGTCTGGCTCAGGGGGGTGATCTGGGGAGTGATGGGGAAGGAACTACCTCTAAATTTACTCTTTTCACTATGAGGGTGGTGAGGCCCTGGCACAGGTTGCCCAGAGAAGCTGCAGATGTCCCATCCCTGGAAGTGTCCAAGGCCAGATTGGACAGGGCTTGGAGCAACCTGGTCTGGTGGAAGGTGTCCCTGCCCTGGCAGGAGGTGGAACAAAGATGGCCTTTAAGGTCCTTTCCAACCCAAATCATTCCATGACTCTAAATTAAAGTTCTAAAATCTCACCTGGACTCGGCAAAACACCTTTGTGAACCCCCAAAGCCCTTTCGCTGAGGTTGTTTGCAAGCCCTGGTCACCAAAAGCCTCTGCTGCCATTGGTCATCAAGATATTTTATTTCAACATCACAGCAATTCAAATTCTGGCCCAAATTACATTTGTAATTCAAATGCAAATGAGAATTTACTGAAAAAAAAAAAAGGGTGTCAGAGTCTGTAACTTTGCTCTGGCTTAATGAGACTTTGGATTTTAAGATATTTATTACTTCTGCTGTGTAGCTTTGTGAGTTCCCAAAGAATGGGAAACCATAAAGAGCACAGGGTGGATGTGAAAACCAGATTTGCAGGCTGGGGGTGATGTTTATCCAGAGCATCGCTGCTCCGGCACCACTCCAGGATCCCTCTCCATCACCCAGTACCCTGGGAAAATGGAGCCAGGCACAGACCCTGGTGATTTCACAGCCCAGTTAAACCAGCAGCCAGCCTGGCTTAATAATGCAGTGACCTGTGCTGGCACACAGGAGCTGCTGCACACCTGCCAGCTATTTCCAGGGACCTTTGCAGCCCCGTAACACATTACTGCAGAAAATATCCTTTTTCTCTTTTTTTTCTTTAATTAATCCACCAAATAATGAACCCTGATGTATCTGGTTTTATTCCTACACGTGTGATTAATTATGATGATGCTGGTTTCTTTGTCTGCAGGTTAAGGCTGATTTTGGAATTGCATTAATATGCAGATGAAAATGAGTGGATCTAGCTTTCCTGGGGAGGACAGGAGCAAGATCTCCCACCCTCCTCACTCCGGAGCAGCCTGGGGTGGATCCAGGCTCTCAGCCCTGCAGAGATGTTTGTCTTGCAATTCATCATTTAACAGGGAAAAAAAAATCACTATGAATAATTCCTAGAGGGTTTTTTTTTTTCTCCTTTCAGAGTTACAAATTCTGCTTAATTTGTGCTGGTTTATTCCCTGAGCTAATGGAACCGGGAGGAACTTGCAGGGAGGGGGCGCGGGGTGGCTGGTTTCCTGTGGGAGCACTGGGGCTCCTCCAGGCAGGGATGAAGCCAGGATCCCCTTCCCCAGCTCCCAAGGGATGTCCTGAGCTGGGCTTCTGCAGGCAGGGATGAAGCCAGGATCCCCTTCCCCAGCTCCCAAGGGATGTCCTGAGCTGGGCTTCTGCAGGCAGGGATGGAGCCAGAATCCCCTTCCCCAGCTCCCAAGGGATGTCCTGAGCCATGTGAGACTTTTTCCTTATTTTTGGCTTATTGTTACAGGAGATAAACCAGGACTTCAGCAGTTCGGAGAGGGGGCAGAGACACCTCCACATCACTATTTCAGCCCAATTCCCATCCCCAAGACACCCAAGATCCTCTTCTATCAGAAACCACACCAGAGTACTGCACACCCAGTTATCCTGGGATATACAGACCAGGTTTCAGCCGTAATCACGGGATTCAGGGAGAGACAGCCAGTGCAATGATCAAACTCTCTCTCCATTGTTTGCAGACCCATCATTAAACCCTGGCACAGGCAGCTTGGCCATAATTAAAGCTCGTTTCCTCTTCCAGGCAGGAAAGGAAGAACAAGAAAACAACTCAGTGTCCTCCAAACCCTCCTGAAGATGCAATTCCCTCCCTGCAGATCCTGCAACACCACTGCATAGGCAGAATTTTTGCATGTAAAACAGCAACACGTTAAGAAACATGAAAAAAAAAACCCTCACCAACATACAAATCCCTCAAACACCACCCAAAGTGCTTTTATTCTGGGCCCCACCAGACCTCATCCCCCATGGATGCTACAGTCCCCAGATTCCACCTTCCCAGCTTTTGTCTGTAAATCAAAAGCTATTTATGCACTTCCTATAGCAATAGGTGGAGTCCAGAGTGTGGGTTTGGAGCTGCCGACCGGGGATGAGGGAGGGTCTGGAGGTGCTAGTGCTGGAAAACCTCCACTGTGGACTGAGGCTGGATCCTGACACAGCCAGGGATCTGCTCCACAGAACCCAAATTCTTTCTCATCATCCTCGAAACGCCCCCAATTCACTCCATGAGGACACCTCATTAATGAGACATTTCCCTTTCTTCAATTAAGCTGTTTTCCTTCATCCACCCTCTCCCCCCTGCATGGGGGCTTATTCTTTACCCAGTTTTCAGCAGCTTCCCACTGAAGTGTCACTCGGCTCCCAAGACAATGGCTGATTCATCAGTTCTGGATACTTTAAATCTTTTTGTTCTCCCCCAGCCCCTTTTTCCTGTTCGTTGAAAATACCAACAAGCTCCCCATTCACAAGGGGACGTTTACCCCTTCCCAGGTACAGGACCAGCCCCTCAAGGATGGGTACAACCCCATTTCATTTGGGAATGATATGGGTTTTCTCTGCACCTGGAGGAGCTGGAGCAGGGAATTGCATTGTCTCCCGGCAGGATCCAACCCTGCAGTGACCACACAGTGGTGTCACCACCGATTCTGCTCCTGCTGCAAGGAATTGCCCAAACGTGGGGGATGCATGCAAAAAACCTGTGCCAATGCTGGAGATGGGGAGGAATTGGGAGGACTGGGATGCAGGGTCTTGGCTCCCAGCTCTCCAACAGCTGAGGCTGCTTTTGGAAAAAAGATATAAATGTTGTTGCTGGGAAGCAGGTTCTAGACAAGGAGCAGTTTCTCCGTCAGGTATCCAGCAGGTTACATTTCATGGAGGAGCATCAAATGGTGACAGACCCCAGGAAGCAGAATTAGCCATGAGATCAGGGAACACTTGCCCATTGCTCAGCCTGCAGCAATGGCAAAATATGGGCTCAATTCCTGGCAATAAAACATTCCCCATGGGCCCACATCCCACCTTCACACTTACAGGGAAAAATAAAGTCCTTTGCCAGCCCAGGACAGCAACCACCAACACAAACCCACCTGGTGGGAGGTGGGTGCCCCCAGCCCCCCCGGCTCGTGCTGGACCTGCTGAAGCCATCCCTGATTGTAAATCCCAAGATCATTCCACACAGGAGCAGCAGAGTTGCCGACAGTCCAAGCTGCTCCCGGTGCCCAAAGCCCATCCGTGGCCAGAGGCTCATTAAGGAACCTGGTCCTGTCCAAATGAATTCAGTGTAGACAAAGACCTGGGGCTCCAGCCACAGCAGGGTGTGGGAACTCACCCTGTGTGTTCCAGTGTCTGCACACTCGTCCGGCTCAGCTCCAGCTCTGAGCACCCAGCAGGGACATAGCAGGATCCTCCCGACTGTGCCATGGGTTGTGTCCCTGGAGACCCAAAGACGCCAGGGGTGACCAATCACACAGGCAGAGAGCTGCAGGGAAGGTGACAGGACAACAGGGACCACCCCCTCTCCCTGTCCCAGTTCTCCCAGTCCCGCGGCCCAGCAGATCCAAGCACTTTCTGCTGCCCTCCCGCGGCCGTGTCCCACCTCCGCCCAGGAACACAAAGACACAGCTGGGACCACCGTAGCACCCAGGGTGGGCCCACACCCCTACCGGCAGCCACCCATCCCGACTGCAGCCAAGAGCCACGGCAAGTCCCACGGGAGAGCCACCCCTTCACACCACAGGAAAAACCTGGGTTTATCAAAACTCAGTTTATTCCAAATATTAAAAGATGATTGTTTTCCGTGCTTTCTGCCTTGATTAATCAACCAAAATACTTTACATTTTCATTTTTTAAAACCCAACCCTTTTTGAGCCATCGTACAACCCCAGATCCCCTCCCCAGCCACACCCACCCCCCCCCTCCTATTGCTATAATTTAGCTCTTCACAGACCCCTCCTCATTCCAGGTACCTGGAAGGCACCTCCTGGAAAGAAAGGATGGGCCAGGCCGGACACAGGGAGCGAGACCAGTTGGACCAGGGAGGCGATGGGGAGGACTCCCGTTGTTTCCAGCGACTCCATGCATAGCTGGGGTCTGGGTGTCTGCTCAGCAAGGCCCTAACAGCAAATGAAGCTCCTTCCTCAGCAAGGGAAAGAGAAAAATTAAAATAACAGTGTTCCCACCCGTGGGATGGATTTGATCGAGTTTCCAAAGGCAATGGGAAAGAGGGAGTGGCCAGGACTGTAAAAAGCAGTGCTGGAGGTGGCTGCTCCAGGTGAGAGGGAGGGGGAACCTGCTCCTGGCCTCACTGCCTAGGGGGTTTTGGTTCAGATCCTTGGGGGATGAGAGGCAGGAGCCCCTCTTCCCTTTTCCAGCAGTCACAGTGTGCCAGGCATTATCCAGCAGCATTCTCCCTCGCCAGGAAGTATCTCCCTGCAGTAGCCACAAGTGTTGGATGACAGAACTCCCTGGGAACATTCCTGCTGAACTGAGATCCCTCTGGAACAGGTTCAGAAGGGTTTGGTAGGTGGCAGCAGACAAATTCAGGCCAGAGAGGTAAAAGATGCTTAGGTGAAGGGGATGGAGGAACATCCAGATGTGGGGCACACGGGGACCTCAGGGAGACCGCCCAAACCTGATTGCAGAGTGAAGAACAAGACCCTCGACTTTGCTGGGCCGGGAAATGTTAAAAAACCAGACGAGAAGTGGAAAACCCATCCAGGCATAGAACTGGGATCAGTTTAGGACCAAGCCAACCCGGGGAGATGACAGAGCACCGGGCACCACGGGAAAACAGACACACACTTGCAGGGAGAACCCATGGGCACCCCTGTTCCAGCCACGCAAGCGCCACCAGGCCCGGCTCTGGAAGTCTCCTGCCCTCCCCAGGAAATCAGTCCCCTGACCCGGGCAGAAGGTATGGGGGTTCTGGGGGTCTCGTGATCCCGCTGGGCTCGGCTGCAGCATCGCTTCATCAGCTCTGCTCCTTGTCCCTGACCAGCAGCACGGTGTGCTGCCCACCGCTCGACACAGCCAGCACCCGCCGGTTCTCCAGCTGCTTCCCCGTCATCTCCACGGGGCTCCAGACATCGTCCTCCTCCCCGGTGCCCAGCTGGTAGTTGGTGCCCATTCCCCAGGCAAACGCTCGTCCTGCAAAGGAGGTGAAGTAAGTTTTGAGTTCCAAGTGGTTGCACGATGGGAAAGGGATCCAGCACCCAATCCCCAAGGGGACCCAGCACCCAAATCCAAATGGACAGGCAGCAAGTTTCTATGCACCAGAAACACAGGCAGGAGGAAAAAGAGGAGCATTTGCAACTCAAACAGATGTTCCACCACAGCCAAGGCAGTTTTACCCTTTCTGGGGAGAAAACTAAACCCACAGCCCACTCCAAACCCTCCTTCCTGCAGACACTGCACACAAGCAGATGCAGCACCAGAGCATGAAGATCTGGCAGCAGCGGAGTCAGAGAAGGGACCTGTCAGGCCAACAAGCCCCCCGGTCAACACCTCGTGAGCAACCCTGTTGCCACAGGCCCACAAACACATCTGAGCAGCCACTGCCCAGCTGCCCCCAGGTGATTAGCACCAGGACCTGGCTCCAGTCCCAACCCAGCTAGCAGTGTGTAGTGATGGTGTAGGGCTGGGTAGATCCAGGGTGGCCAGGATGAAGGGATGAGAAAGGTACAGAAGGCAGCGTTCCCAAACTCCAGCACTCACCATCACTGCTGACGGCGTAGCCAACTGACGCTCCGCAGGCCACGGAGGTGATGCTGGGGAGCTCCGGGATAACTGTGGGTGTGCTCTTCTCCTCCGCCCCCATTCCAAGGCCCAGCCGGCCATACTCTGCCCTGCCCAGGCTGTAGGCTTTACCTGCAGCACAGTGGACACATCGGAGAGGTGACTTGAGTGGGGTAGAAGCTGCAGTAGGGCCACAGCTGGACCCTCTTCCCATGTCTGACTCCTGAAGGAGCATCCCTCCTCCATACCACACCCTGGAACCAAACCAGAAGGGGAAGGCTGGGATAGATACTCCTGAGCTCCCCAAAGTCAGTAAGGTGGATAGGTGCAAGAGCAGGGTACACAAGTGACTCCAGGTTCCTGTTGTCCCCCCTGCCCTTTGTTGCAGCTTCACACCACCCTTGTTGCCTTAAACACTGACGGCTTGGAGGGCTCCAGCACATCATCCTCACCCCAACAGTTCCCTGGCCAGGACGAGGGCCATGGGAGCTGCCCATCTTGCTCTGTGTGACTCCCAGCCCACCTGTCACACTGTCACTCACCTTCAGAGTCGACACAGACCGTGTGGTGCTGCCCACCAGAGAATCCAACCCAGGACTTGGTGGAGTTCTTGAAGCATGTGAGGTTCTGCGGGGAGAAGCAGGGCTCGGTGTCCTGGGTCCCTGCGGGGTGGGACGCACAAACCCGGGCAGATCAGGTCCATGGCCACGGACAGCCCAGGCCAGGCTCTGGCACTGAGCCATCCACCCTGGGGAACACCCCACCAGAGACCAACACAGCCACCCAGCCCCAAAATCCAATTTCTGCTCAAACCCAGTGGGCGCAGGGGATGGGACCTAAATCCAGAGTTATGCAGGTTGAGACCCCACTCCCATTTCCAGCTCCAGTATGTCCAATGGGTGCTTGGTGTCTAGGATTTGGGGCACTCAGCAGCTTCACCCACCAGCCCAGGGCAGCAGGGGACTGGCAGGAAATCTGGAGTGACACAGTTCGTGAAGCTCACCCAGCTGGTGGTAGTTGGAGAGACCAAATCCATAGATGTGTCCCTCCCGCGTGACAGCGAAGGTGAAATACGCCCCGCAGAAAGCGTCCTGGAAGCGCATTTTGCCTCTTCTCCCTTTACCTCTGACAGGGACCAGCTGGGGGACCAGCAGCCGCTCTGGGGGCAAGAGACAAGGTGTTTTACAAGGACTAAGGATTTACACCCTCTCCCTAGATCTAAGGATCTGGCACGCTGCATTCAGGTCACTGATTACACATAAGCTCTTGAGCATCAGGGACTGGGTCCCTTTTGCTTCTCTGCCAAAGATGCAGCTCTGAGAATCAAATCCACTCACGCAGCCCCTTCCGTCCTCCTCGGTTGGCAAAGAGTGCTGGCACTCTGCCCAGCTGGCCCTGCTCGCCGCAGCCGCATGTGAACAGGTCACCGTCCACTGTCAGCATCACCAAGTGGTCATTCCCTGGGAAAGGAGGGAAGAAATCATGGAGAAGTGTTCAGCAAGCCCTGGGGGCTGAGACCCCACAGGTAAACCCCAGTTGCACCAGCCTGCGCCATTTACTGCACTGGATCCCTCAACACCAATTGTGCAAAATCCCCAGGATCTCCCTCTTCCTGATCCCAGGAATTCAAAGCAGTTTCTCTGGGAAGGTTTAAGTACACAGGTGTGCCTGAACTTCCCCTGGGCCCTGAACAAGCTTCCCTGGCTGCTGTGCTCAGCTTTCCCAGGCTTCATAGAGGGCGAGTGCTGTGGGCCCAGGGGATCATAGTTCAGGCCACTTTTGAAAGGCATTTTACATCAGATTGGTCAAATATTAATCCAATATGTGACCCTGTTGGGGCTAAAACATCTATTTAGGCTAAAAGGTCTGTCATCTGGAGAGTCAGAGATGAGGAAGTACACCCTTTTACCAGGCATAGAGCAGCCAAGAGGGAGGAAAAGATCACGGACCTTCTGGACCTTCCTCAGCCTCATGCACCTGCCTGACCCCTGCACACCCCAGCGCTCTGCTCACCCCAGGGCCCTGCTCACCTGAGACTATTTTAACAATGGGTGTGTCGAGCTGCAGCAGCAAAGGAATGGAGCTTGTCTTCATGGGCTCCAGCAAGCCAATCACTCCATTGTTATCCTGAGTGGAGAGAGAGATACAACAATGTGAGCCACAGGAGCAGCAGCCACCAGCAGACCTTCCAGCATCCAAGGAATCAGCATACCCGGAAAGAGCCCCAGACAAAGACCCTGCCGTCCTCAGTCAGCGCGGCTGTGTGGCTGTCCCCTGCTGACACCTGCACCACCTTTTCCTGCAGCTCCACCGGTCCTGGAGAGGTCTCAGACCCTTCGGCCGAGGTGTCACGTCCGAGGGCACCTTCGTCGTTGCAGCCAAAGGTGTATATCTGCAGATCGGGAGCAAGTGGTCAGGATGGGGCCCAGAGGGGCAACAGGCTGAGTGTCAAGTCAGGGGACAGAGTCCCACTGGGCTGAATTATCACAGAATCAGGGAATGGTTTGGGTTGGAAGGGACCTTAAAGTTCATCTAATTCCACCCTCCGCCACGGGCAGGGACACCTTCCACTATCCCAGGCTGCTCCAAGCCCTGGAACACAACCTGGCCTGGAACACTTCCAAAGATGGGGCAGTCATAGCTGCTCTGGGCAGCCTGTGCCACGGCCTTCACCACCCTCACAAAAAATTTCTTCCTAAGGTCACATCTAAAATGGCAGTGTCACCCGTCTACTGTCTGTGTGAAGCCATTCTCCCTTGTCCTGTTACTCCATGCTCTTATCCAAACTCCCTCTCCAGTTCTCTTGCAGGTTCCCTTCACGTAATCTCTTTGACCCCCTAAAATTTTGTGGTCCATGTGTAACCACGCCCACCCCTGAAGCTGGAACAAGACATGAGCAGAGCAATGACTCGTTCTGAACCCCTGCTTCAGAACACATCCCAGAGATCACTGCACTCACTTTTCCTGTCTGGCTGAGGCACACAGTGTGCATTCCTCCAGCTTCCACCTGCACCATCATCTCCGGCAGCGTGACCAGGGCTGGCTTCTTCCTCTCCATGATGTCCTCGCCCAGGCCCAGTTGGCCGACATTGCCCTGGCCCAGTGTCAGCACTAGCCCGGGCTGTGAGCAGTGTGACGGGTGGCTGACTGCAGGGTGGGAGGGGGAAAAAAAACATGTGGGTGTACAAGCTTTCTGGTAAAGCTCAATCCTGGGAAAGGAGAAGGAAAATTCCCAAGGATTTTACTTACCTTTAACTTTCTTCCTCTCAGGAGATTCTTCTTCTGGCACCGGGTTCTTCACACTGCGTTTCCCCGGCATCTTGGGAACTAAACACCAAAAACAGCCTGTCAGGGGTCAGCCGCCACTGTTTGGGGTGTCCCCTCCCACCTTAAAAACCACCTGGAGGAACTGGTGACTGAGTTGGGATTTGCGCACCAATCCCTTCTCTCACTCCGGGAAAATTTAAGGTTTTCCCTTGGGTGTTTTATCCATACTCCCTACCTCATAGAGTTATGAACATCTCCAAGTTTCAGGTCCAGGCAGGCGGGGAGAGAGGGAAGGGAAAAAGGGAAAGAGGAAAGGGTAGGGGAAGAGAGAGAGAGAAAGCTAAGGGGGAAGGGAAGGGGGAAGAGCAAGGGGGAAAGGGAAGAAACCGAACCCAGCCGTGTCCACGTCCCTACCCCACGGCCCACATGGCCCGAGCCTCTCCCGCCCCTTCCCGCCGTTCGAATTCCCCGCGCCTCCGCCTCACGTGGGGCCGCGCAGGCCGCGGCCCGGACCGGCCGCTTCTTCCCCCGCTTGCAGCTCTCCCTGCCGGCCGGTCGGCTGCGCTGAGGGCGAACCGGAGCTCGCCGAGACCCCCGCGCCCGTATCCGTGTCCCCATCCCCGTCACCCCCGACGCGGCCAGTCCCTCCCGCCGCTCTTCTGGCCCAGCCCCGCCGCGCTCCCTCACCGCCCGCCGGCCCCGCCGCGCTCCACTCTGCGCATGCGCGGGGGGAGTGCGCGAGAGCTCTACCGGGCGCAGCGCCCCCTGCGGGCTGGCGGCCCCCGCCGCTCCTCCCGTGGGTGGGGCAGGACAGGACAGGAGGGACTGGACAGGTGAGGCTGCAGGACGGAGTGAGGACAGTGCAGGTGGGATAGGATATTTAAGGACGAGCAGCACGGACAGGGCTGGCAGCTATCATCCTCGGGCAATACGTTGCCCTTCGGGCAATAAATCTGCGTCAATTACTCATCCTGGCCCTAAAAACGGAGGCGCCTCCAACCTGCAAGGCTGAGGTCAGCGGTGAGGGGGCAAAAATGGTACCACCACAAGGACTGATAATTAGCCGAGAACTGAAATCCAGCAGATCCAAGTGCCCACCTTTGCCAGCAACCCACTGGCTGCTTAATGTGGAAAATCTGCTTTTACTCTTGAAACGCACCAGACTAATGTTTTTGGGGTAACTGCGAGACAGCAAACTTCCAAGTTTTCCCCTTAGCTAATGGGATGAATTACTCCTTTTCCACTAATTCTGCTCCAGTTAACATGGAAATATATCCCTCAGGATATTCCACACCAAAGGCCTGCATTTGGCCTTTAATAGCCCGGTTTTACCAAAATCAAGCTCACAATTCTGTTCTTGGCTGATACACCAGCCTCATCTATTAATTTACAGATCCTGATCCCGACGGGTCATCCACAGCCCAGGTGACTGGGAAACTCCAGGAGGCACAACCCTGGAGTATTTATCCCAGGTGGATGCTGGAACTTTTCAGGTGAGCATACACATCCATCACCTGACCCTTTCCCTGGCTCATGGCTGAAGACAGGACATCCAGCAAACTGCTGGATGCTGTTTTAAGCAATCCACAGCAGAACCTCCCCAAAACCCACCCATCAGCATCCCTTAAAAAGAGGTGCAAGAATGGACTTGTGATCCCCCGCCCACCTTCCCCTGCTAAGCCCCACCCCGGGGTACAGACTTCACTAACCCTTCTGTGTTTATCCCTTAATGATACCCAGGTTTTTATGCCATGAGATGATCCAAACCTGAACTGAAAATATCATCTGCTCCTAATCCAGCCCCAGTGTTATAGTGCATTTCTACACCATTCACTTTTTGAGAAGGGCCAACGGCACGAATGAATCCCACTTCTACACAAGTGAGAGGCACCCCCAGGAGCATGAAGTTTTCCTTGATACTCAGGTCGCTTGCCAAAACCACATACGAAGCCAAAGCAAATTCAGTTTATTGAGTTCTCTACCGCAGACAGGTACAGATTTATTAACAGCTAGTAGGGCAGTATTTCAGGGCCTGCACACACACAAACTGCTGCTCCCATCCTCATCCTATGATCCACTCGCTTCCAGTATAAGCTTCCCTGGATTATCCTTGCCCCACGAGGTCGAATCAATGGGAAGGTTGTTGTCAAGTCCAGTCCACAGCAGAGCGAGCACATGCCTTTTCTTCTTATCCCTTACACTCCCCCCACGCCGGCACGCAAAAGCAGCTCCCTCTGCTGGACCGACCAACCAACCCCGAGTCCGCCCTTGACTTTTCAGTTACCCTTCAACCAATCCCACATTCCACGGATTGCCTTTCCTCCCCGTGCAGCTCACCCACACGTGCTCAGCTCCAGGCCCTCCTCCATTGCTCCACAAAACCCAGGAGATGCACACGTCCCACCAAGGGACCATGGACACACGGCAGCCGTTCTCCCGTGTCCCCAGCACAAGGACACACTTTGAAAGGCCACCAAATTGAGGTACCCTCTGGTTCCATCCCGCTTTGATCCCTGTGGCTATATTTTGATTACACACTGCACGAACAGGACTTTATGCAGCCACCTGAGCTGGGCAGACTCTTCAAAATACTCACCCTCTCCCACTAAAGGTAGATTTTTCTTTGCCATTTAGTCTGAGCAGTACCTGCAATATTTTAGGAAAAAAGGTTTTTTTCTGCTCTTTTCCCAGTTCCCACGTTACACGAAACAAGGCCTCAAGTTCATAAAACAGTATCATTTATCTCCAGCAAGTGAGTTTTTTTTTCCTGAGAAGATTCCTCCTCAGAGATTCAGAAATTACACTTTTCCCCCCCATCCATCCAATAATCGAACACAAGAGCTAGGAATGCACGACCTAACCTTGCAGGTATCAACACCTATATGGTCTGGATTAAAGTTTAATCACTTTAAGCCGATCCAGTTGTTCTATAAGCCGCTTATGAACAGCTCAAACTTATTTCAAGTGTGAAATTTTAAAGAAAATAATGTAACTACACACATTATAAATGTGGTTATTACCTTCAAAAATCGTGTTCTACTCAAGTTTAAAACTGTAAATAAAGAAAAGGTATTTTAAGGAATTACTCCGAGTTTCTCGTTTTCCCTCTCACTCCCAGCCTCGCACGCGTCCCCCATCCCATCCCATCCCATCCCATCCCATCCCATCCCATCCCATCCCACGTGTCACAAATGTTTCCTGCATGGTTTGTCTCCTCTGTAACGGCCCAGGGGCTCAGAGAAGCAGTAGGAATATGCAGGCTGCAGGCTCGGGGCCCGGCTTGTTCTCCAACGTCGTGGAAGGGGACTGTACGTAATGGACCCGAGGGCCTGCGCTCCCATTCGCCACACGGACAGAGCCGAGAGATAGCAACTTCTCCGGATATCCACGTTGGATTTGTGTTTTTAGTGGTTATA
The DNA here is from genome assembly GCA_013400975.1 of Atrichornis clamosus. Classification (NCBI taxonomy): domain Eukaryota; kingdom Metazoa; phylum Chordata; class Aves; order Passeriformes; family Menuridae; genus Atrichornis; species Atrichornis clamosus. The sequence continues at coordinate 85,435 of WBMZ01006086.1, forward strand.
ACCCCCCCTTGACTCCCAAGCCCCGGCGCGTCCCCACTCCGCCAAGCACCCAACGTGGCCACACGACGGATACTCACGCTGGAGCGAGCTGGACAAACAAAGCTAAACAGGCTTTGGTGGAACCTGTGAGAAGAGGAAAAGGCGGTGAGGGGTGGCTGAGGCGGCGCGAGGTGATCCCGCCGCACCCTCCTCACCACGTGTAACTCACGGCTTATTTTATCGTTAAAATAGGGATGTGGCGTCCCTACAGCTAGCTACGGGCAGCGCGGCGCTGCGTGACCACTGGGACCTCACACCGCCAAGGACATAAAACGTAAAAAGGGTAAATATAGGCCAAACCTTAGCAGCAGACTCCGCCGCTCCTCAGGGAGAAAAAGATGGAGGCCCTCCGCGCGGCGACATTTATAGCCAGCGAGGGGGCGCGGCTAGAGTGCGCCCTGCGGGCGGGGCTAAACCGTGCACGGGCATGCGCGCCGGGAAAATGCGCGGCGCCTGCGCAGTGCCGGGAAGGGCGGTTGACGCGTGCGCGGTGGGAAGGGCGCGAAAAGCCACTGCCTCAGGGGAGGCGCCGCCGTGGCGCACTGGCCCCCCACCCCCATCAGGAGCCGCCGGTTCCGCCCGTGCTGAGACCAGCGGGTAAAACACGACCACTAAAGCACGTTTAAAAAAAAAATCCTAAAATACTTTTATTTAATAATTAAAATCTGTTGCTGAGGAGACTGATATACAATGCAATGGCGGCTGTACAGGGGGAGCTATGAGGGAAGAGCCCCCGGCGGGTGCCAGGCCATGGCTAGCATGTTGCCACCTTGGTCTGTGAACAAGACAAAGTCCTTCTCTCCATCACCACACTCTTCTTCCTCACAAGTGGCATCTCACACATATTTTAGTTTTGTGCATAGTACAGCAGTGGCCCACACCATTTTTTTTTTTTTAAACCCTGCATTTAGGAAGAACTTTTCTCTCAGAAGAGAAATACCATCTTTTTTAAGGTCACTTTTTAAACCTATTCTTCCCCTCCTTTTAACCCACACAGTGAAATTACCAAGTAGATTTTACTGTAAAAATGAGAAAAAGGCAAGTTTCAACCCTGACTTAGGAGACTAAAAAACATCTGAGAGCAAGCCACAATAAAAAGGACTGACTACTCTCACCATTTCCCCAAATTAAAAAGTTTTTAAAAGGCAACAGTCATTTTTTCTGGTTCTGTAATTTGTTAAACAAGCCTAACTATCTCAAGAGCTCTTGTTAACATTACAGCAAGTGTGAGAGTGCAGAGGGAATGTTTTATACATCTGTGGGTTTTGGTTTGTTTTTTTTTTTTTTTTTTTACAAAAAGATGCAGCATATGTTAATATCTATACAATTTCCCTTCCAGGACAACAAACCATTGGTCAGTAGTGATTCAGGGCATTAAGGACATGACAGAGACAAGCAAAACCCCCCCAAAAAATGAGACCCATGTCAGTTGTCTGCCAGGGTTCTCTATACACAGCTAATATACACACACGTGCTTCCGAGCACATCCTCTCCTCAGCTTCCCAACACTAGAGCTGCCTGTTTTTTTCTCCTTTCCTCATGGAAAGGAGGAGGAAATGAGGACTTGCATCCCCAAGAGGAGTCTGTATAGCCCGGGAAGGAAGGGGTCGTTCCCTGGGCATGGTCTCCTGGCAGAGTCATACTGCTGAGCCACACGAGGTATAGTGTCAGTTTCAGCCTGATGGCACGAGAGACATGTTTGTTCCAGTGAAATGCTACATTCAGACAGGATTCCCCTTCCCTGGCCAAAAGCCCTTTTCTGGATATATTTGGAAGGCAAATCTTGGAAGAGCCGAGGTTCCACCCTCGCTGTATTGCCTAGGAGAGGGACGTAGAGAACTTCCAGGCCTCCCGGGTCTCTTGCTCCCTCCTTGGAAGATTACGGTCGATGGTACCTGAAAGCCAAGTGAAAAATCTGAGCGTCATCCTTGGAACTCAGGTTAAATGGTTACCCAGGTGCTACAGATGGCCACAGACTAATTAAATTATTCTTAATTTATATATATATATATATTATATATTATGTATATATATAAAATATAACTTAATTAAGTTATTCAATTAAGTTAATCTGAGCTGGATCAGATTAACTGAATATCTCAGAACTCTCAGCCCTCAGGGAAGCTGTTATCAAACAATTTCACCTCCTGTGCTCTGCAAACACTCAACTTCATCACCCAGAGCTGGAAAAGAATCACTTGGGCTGCGATCCACATAGGTAACATCCGAGGTAATTAATCACCAAGGTGTTTTGTGACTGTGGCTTCTGCTACACATCTCTAGCCCCAGGAAAGCTCACTTCAGCTGCAACTTCACACTGGTTTCAGGTACACCTCAAACCAGCCACTGGTCACTCTTGAGTTTCTAGGATGGAAGCCTCAGTTTAAGGAAAAACAACCTACTTTGTACCTGCTGCGGCTCCAGCCACTCCCAACGACTGAGGCAGAAAGGGACATTCAATCTCCAACTGCTGCACAGATAATTTTTCTAAGGTTTTAGTGTTTTGCCCCAAGCACTGTCCTGCAGCACAGCTCTGACAGCTCCAAGACTGCAACTCTAAGTAACACATTCTCACCTCGTGAACTGCTTGCTCTCCTCGTGCACTTCCATTTCACAGCTCTTAAACTCATTCAGCTCCTTCCTGATTGCTGCCTGCACAGGGAGGGAGATTTTTTTGTAAAGGAAAGGGCTCAGATTGTAGCAGCCTCCCCAGCTTTCACAGTCCATTCACACCAAGCTGAATATAATCCACTCCTTCACGCTGAGGGCCGGGCAGTCCCCACAGGTGGCTGGGGAGGACAAAGACATATGGTTCCCTGCCAGCTTCTTGCCTTGAGCCTGCAAGGAACCGCATTCCTCTGACCCAAACCCAGCATCCTCGGTGTGTCCAGAGAAGGGGACAGAGCTGGGGAAGGGGCTGGAGCACCAGGAGCAGCTGAGGGAGGTGGGGGCAGCTCGGTCTGGAGAAAAGGAGACTCTAGGGGGAGCTTCTTGCTCTTTACAACTCCCTGACCGGAGGGTGCAGCCAGGTGGGGGTCAAGCTCTACTCCGAGGCACTAAGTGACACAACAAGGGGAAACGGCCTCAAGGTGAGCCAGAAGTTTAGATGGAAAGGGCTGGGGTAGAATTAAAAAAATGTGCAGATGGGGCACCTGGGGACATGGTTTTGTGGTGAACATGGTGGTGCCAGGTTAACAGTTGAACTCCATGATCTTGAAGGGCTTTTCCAACCTGAATGATTCCAAGATTCTGTGATTCTTACATTACTCAGAAGCTGAGGCAGAAGCCACACTCGGCCTTCAGTGCCCACTTGGGCTCCACCTCACCATGAGGCAGCAGGAAGCAGGTGACGGGACACCGGTGGTGCTCCGTGGGGTAGCAGAGGGAAGGATGAAGAGGTGAAGCCAGAGGAGCAGAGCAAATCTCCTTGGCTCACACCCTTTTGGGACACCCTGGTCTGGCTCTCCTCCTCCCCTAGGGCCAGGACACTCCCTGTTACCTTGTCAGCTGGTGTCAGCTTTGTCCATGGCTTATCTGCTCGCCGGTCGTAGTCTTGAGCATCTGTTACTTCCACATATTCATTAAACCTCAGGATCTTCCTGGCCTGCAGCTCTGCCACCGTGGGCCTTTGGCTAAGCTGAACACCAGCAAGAACAAAGGAGGTTAGTCTGAGCCTTGTCCACAAAGCAGATCAGGACTAAGCACCGAGCAAAGCTAAAACCAGTTCCCTCACTGGACCTGAACCACATATACTACCAGATCCTGCTCGCAGCCTGCAATGGAATAGGCAAACCTCTTACAGACTGGATACTCCCATTTGGATCACGAGGCCAAGCTAGGGTAGAACCCAGGCCACACTGCCACATGGAGAAGGACACTGAGGGATTTAGGTACAGCCACTGCAAGGGTAGGCCCTGCGTGACACGGCTAAACCTAGCTTCAGCGATGGCAACACTCACATTTCACACCCACAGGTGCTGGGGAAGCTTTTCCTAGCCATGAGTAACAATCACAAGTAACTTGGATGTAACAGTTAAAAGCAGCTGTTACTCTGCTCAAGCTCCCACACTGCTGTTACTTTAGAAATAGATTTTAGGGAGCCTGGTGTGAAGTCGCAGCTGCTGAAGAACTGTGTTAGAGCAGCCAGGCCAGCAAACCTTTCAAGTGTCAGGTGCCAAATTTAGTTTTCATCTTGCTTGTTACACTCACTGTCAGTTCACATCTGTCACTGACAAATGTGGCCGTGGTGCCAATGGCTCACCGTGGGTGACACTCCACATTCCAAAGTCACTGCAGTCCGAGGACACTGGGGACACTTACACAATAGCCCCATGACTTCCCCCACAGCACTGTGCCTACGATGTGCTCATTGCCACCGTCCCCGGCAGCCCTGCCAGGTGGCCAGCACCGCGGGAGCCAGCAGTACCTTTCTGGTGAGCCGGCGCTTGATCTCGCGCTTCTCAGCTTGACGGTCAGCTTCATTTTTTGCTGCCAAGGGGAAAAAGTATATTTTTCATGCAACCATCAGGCTTTGAAAAGTGCTTTCTGGGTTTGAACAAAGGAGAGTATCAAGCTGGATCAGATTATCTACAGATCTGAAGGCTTAGGACAGGCAGAGAGCAGAATACAACTCGATACTCTGCGTCACCTACTGGACTGGAAAGGGCAATATGGCCCTTACATGGCACCAATGAGTCATTCTCATGTTAAAGATTAATGGCCATATTGCCAAAATACATCTAAGCCACTGTGCAGCTTGCTCCTCCTCAAAGCTATTATAGTTTAAAAGAAAATAACAGAACAGATAAATATTTTAAATTGAAACTTCCTGAACTGACATTCCCATTTCCTTGAGATGTTTATTTAAACTTTTGCATAACAAGGTATGTCCAAGAGAAACAGCCCTGACTTCATGATGCACTGCTGCTTTTGAGATCATGCAATGCTGTAACGTCTGGACCACAAATAAAAGTCCAGCCCAAACAAAAACACCTTTAACAGTCCGTGCTGTGTAACAGCAGAGTCTGAATCAGCCCACACGCTCCTCCCTGAGGTGGTATGCATGGGACAGGTATCCTGCCCATAATAATAGGATCACAGAATGTGTTGGGTTGGAAGGGATCTCAAAGATCACCCAGTTCCACCCCCTGCCATGGCAGGGACACCTTCCACTATCCCAGGTTTCTCCAAGCCCTGCCCAACCTGGCCTGGAACACTTCCAGGGCTGTGGCAGCTACAGCTGCTCTGGGCAATCTGTGCCAGGGCCTCACCACCCTCATAGGGAAGAATTTCTTCCTAACATCTAATCTAAATCTCTGTCATTTTAAAACCATCCCCACCTGCTAAATTAATATGTTAAAGGTAAACTTATTGTATTTTTCAGGACCACCAGAGAAGTGTTACTCACGCTGAAGAATGTTCCTCTGCTCCAGTTCTTCTGCAGTTGGTCTCTGACTCAGTCGCCTGAAGAAAGTGTGACAAGCACAGAATGCTGTATCTGGTCACTCCTCAGTAGTGGATGCAGGATAAACCTGCCTGGTTTCAGTGCACTGGAAAGCCTTCCCCACACCCCTCACTCACCAGTGGGGATCACTGCTGCCCTGTTTTACACTCTGCTCTGCTCAAACAGCTGCTTGGCCAATGGCACAGCTTTGGGAAGAGCTACAAGCTCTCCAGCTCAGAAGCAGCTTTGCAGTGAGCTCCAGCAGACAGCAGAGCCCAGACTGCCACTAGCCCCAGCTTCATCCACCACCATCACCCACCCTGCATCCATCCACACCTTTCTACACCATCTGTGTTTTACATTTCTGTAATCCTTGAGTTTTTCCCCTACCAGTCCATTTAATCTCGGAAACAGGGGCCTGTCATGGGGATATGGCTCAACTGCAGGAGGAACTCCCAACTTTTCTAACTGAGGAGAAACAGCAACACTCAGCCTCCCAGGCCTGCTCCAGCTGCTGTGCCCAACCACCTCATTCTATTACAGCAGAGGCCGCTTAGACAAGGCACCCACTTTGTCCAATCCCACCCCACACGCACTGTGCCAACAGCTCAGGTGAAACATCGTCATCTTTCTCCGTACCTTATCAGTGTAGTCCCAATCTGGTGACGGATTTCGTTCCACTCCTCCTTGCTCTTCCGAGGGAAGACAATCTTCTCCTCCTGCGGCGTGATTGCGTTCCCCAACTTTATCGCGAGCGTGTCTTTCCTCTTCACTTTGTTGGCCAGGGTGCCTGTGGCGAGGGAGAGCAATGGGATGCAGCACAAGGCTGCCAAGCCTAAGCACAGCAATCCCAGCCCCGTGCCCCTGGCAGCTGTGCTCTCCCTGAGGGAGAGCTGTCCTCTCTCCTTGCACTTCCCAAGCTCTGCACTGCACGACAGCAGCAGCCAGCACTCCTGTGTGGCACCACGTGCTCACCTAATACTGTCCTACCTAAGGGGCTGGTACAGCACAGGCTGTCACAGGAGCCATCTGCAACTGAAGGGGTGCACTCAGAAGGTGAGTAAAAAGGTTTGGCTGCAGAGCCTTGGAAAAAGCAAGGCAGAGGACGTGCTACATCATGAAACCAAACAGCAGCTGCTTTGAAGCGCTGTAGGAACCAGCTCTTTGATCCAGATCTCAGTGCAGTCAGGCACAAGTTCATCAGAGCAACAAAAAATGCCAGCTGCAATGTCAAAGCCTTACTGTTATGGCTTTCATCTTCTTCCTCATCCTCGTCATCTTTGTACAGGATGGGCCCCTCCGAGTCAGAGTCGCTCATCCCTTCGTCTCCTTCTTGCTCCTCTGGCAGGACCTGGGGTACCAGTTTGGGGATAACTGTGACAGATGGCACATCTCCAATATACACACGATGATCTGAATTCTGCTCCTCTTCCTGGTCATCTTCTTCCTCTTCCTCATCGTCTGGACTAACGAGAAGCACACTATTACACCTCTGAATACATGGCACAGGGGCTGGGGAATATTCCTGAAATCGATACTTCCTCAGCTCTCCTCAGGGAAGCCCAGAAACCAGAGGTGCAAGAGCCCCCCCATGATCCTGCACTGTCCCCTCTCTCCAAAGCATGGGGAGCTCTGGCCACGGAAATCTCAGAGGCAGGTTCTGAGGAACCAAACAGCCCTCTGACCCTACTACTTTGTGACTTGCAGGTTCAGCTCTGCTATAACACAAGACAGTCCTTTTCCCACTTCTGTTTAGCAAAATGGAAGGCTAAGGAAGGCCACAGATGGATGGAATCCAGGACCTTGTTTTGTCTTGGTGCAGTTAACGACAGGTCAGGCCTGGATTCCTGGGCATCAGCCTGTATTTGTAGTCTGGAATCCATTTCCCTTTGTGAACAATAAAATCCCAGAACCAGGGGTAATTTCACAGGGAAGATGCTCTGGCTCGTAAGAGGCTGGAACACAGATTTGGCCAACAGGGAAAATGGTTTCAGCAGAGACATCAGCCCTGCCCAGAGCTGTCCTCACCATCACAGCATGACAGGAGCTGGGAGAGCTGGCACACATACAGGAGGTACTCACACTTTGAGCATCTCGATGGTGACAGGCAGGGACCTCGTCCTGCCCAGGGTGCTGCTGTCTTCTCCAAAGCCATCATTCTCAAAGAGCAGCGAGTGAGCCCTGTGGGACCCCTCGGGAGGTGGGGTGACAGCCAGAGGGCTGGCCAGAGCCTGCTGGATACGGATGTGCAGTGGGATTTGGGGCAGGCGAGGGAGCACGTGGGGTTCGCCAAACCCTTGCTCTGCCATCCTCCTTGATACTTCCATGGACCTGAAGTCTTCAGGAGGAGGAGGAGTCTCTTTAGGCAGGTCCAGGGGGCGTGGCAGGTCCAGGACAGGGGTGGAGGGGGGCAGGGCCACGCGTGGAGGTTCGGGGGGTACATGGGTGGGCAGCGGCGGCGAGGGCGAGGGTGGTGGGTAAGTTGAGGTCATGTGCAGTGGGATCGGTGCAGGGCGACTCGCTGTCACTGTCTTGTCATTTGGGGGCTTGGAGGTGACAACCTCTGACGTGTTGTTAGGCAGGAGGCCTCTCTTTGGGGGGAGAGGAGGGGAAGGCTTGGACAAGGCTGTACCACTGGTCATTACGTGGGAAAGTTCAGCTGGAAATACAAACCACAAAAGCCACAATGTTTAATGGGGCATTTTCCAGATATCCCTCACCAGTGTGGAAAAAGCACAGCAACACACTCAGAGCCTTGGACTAAGCAGTCTCTGCTGCTTTTTACTGGAATGCTGTACCAAAAATAGCCAGGTTGCAAGGCTCTAGTTTGTCCTTCCTGCAGCAAAGGTAAGACTTGGGAGCGCAGTCAAAAACAAGCAGGCTGGGAGAAGTCTGTGCATCCTGCTGCTTCAAAGAGAGAGAGGAATGGCACCAGCCCTCAAATGACAGCACAGGAGCTTGCCCAGGAATGCAGTTATGTGGGCACTTTATGGCTGTATTTACAGCATCAAAGGGATCCAAGACATCCAGGGCACCCCAGACTCCAACTGTGTTAATGGTTCCCCTGCACTTCTTCCTGAGTGAGACTGAAGTCTCAAAAAGTCTTGAAGTTTTACCTTTTGCTCAGAGGCAAAAATCAGAAGAGCTGCAGGCAGAAGTGGGCTCTCCCCACTTCCATTCATCCATCAGACCCAGCCCAAGAACACCCTGCTGCCAGCAGCTCCTGAGGATGCAGTTCTGCTCTACTCCCTATGAACCCTGTTCCTTAAGCCTCATATAAACTCATCTGTGACTACAAAACAACTAGAAAAACTTTCAAAAATATCTAAAAGGTACCTAAATACCTTGAGTCTAAATGTTTGCTATTTGATGGAGGAGAGAGGAAGAAATGAAAGGAGACATGAAAAATGCCTGCAGTGGGCAATCACAGGATCCTCAAACCCTGCTCCGTTCCTAGGGAAATTGCACCAGTGAAGACTGCTCTTGCTTTAGGAGTTTGCAGCTTTTAACATCCATGTATCCATGGCTTCTGGGGCTTGGAAAGGCTTTGCCTGAAGCGGATGAGAGGTGCTGCACATTTCCCTGGAGCGGGTGACAGTGACACAGGGGTGTCCCCAGCACAGACCTGGAGAAATCCATGACACAGACAACATGAGAGGGTGCTGCAAGTGGGAGTGTTTCCCGAGATAAGGCTGCATAACTGGAGAGAGGTGGGCACATTTTTGGGATGTTTAGCATTTTCAGACTTTCCCCTTGTAGATTAAGGGTCAGATTGTGCAAAATAGAGTGCCCTCAACTCCCACCCAAGGGACTCCACTGTCTCCTGAGCAGTGCCCCAAGCCTGGCAGGACCAGGCTTAAGCCACCTCTGGAAAAGAGCAGAATTTGAAAGGGAGCCAGCCCGTTGCCCTCCAGTGTGACAGACCCAGTGCACAGGCTGGCACAGCCCCTTGGTGCCACCGTGGGCAGACCCGGTGCTCCCGCACAAGCTGTGCTGCCTGGGGCTCCTGAAACCTACTGGGAGCTCTCAGCTCTGGGGCTGTCGCCAAGCTCTGGGAATGCAGGACAGCACCCTGTTCCCTGCTTGCTTGTTCAAGGTGATGCCAATTAAATTCCCATTCCCCAAGTGTTTCCTGAGCCTTATTTTCAGCTGCTGCATGAGACACCACAACTGCTCAGGGAATGAGCATCCTGGGGAGGGACAAGGGGGTGATTTGCACAGTAACACCCTCCCCTCCCTCAGGCTGTAACAGCGGCACAAAAGACACCCCCCAGTCTGAGCATGCACCAAAGACCAGTGGAGAGCTCACAAAGCCAGTTCCACTTCTCCTGTTCATCCACAGTGACAACACAAGGCTTACACAGCAATACTGCAGCTTCAGCTTCATCCTGCTGGACCAGAGTCCTGTGGAGCCTCCTCTACGACCACCTTCTCATCCAGGAGACAAAAAAACCTTCCTGTTCTCCTCCTCTCTTCTGCACAACCTGCAGGCAACTCCCAGCCCAGCCCATGCTGTTGGGAAGAGGCAGGATGACTCCGAACACATGTTGCATACACTGCTCTCTCCAGCCACATTTTTTGTTCCACAGGTACCTCCTGCAATTAGTACTGGGGCATTTCAAATGCCATCTGCAGTGCGTGCAAGCAGCTTACAGAAAACAAGAAGGTATTTTTCACAGAGTGCTCAGGCATGGTCAGGCTAATCAAGCTGATCTGGCACATGGGAGTTTTTAACACCCTACCAAGGTCACTTGCAAAACCTGCCAGAGCAAGGTGAGCCTCAAGCACAGCAGAGCCATCTCTCCACACTGAAAGCAGTCGCCCAGGCTACTTCAGATGCCAACTTGCACGTCCACCACTGCCTCTCAAACCAAAACTGGGTAACACCTCCAGTTTCTGTGATAACAATGAAGACCTGTCAGATTGATCTTCCCAGGAGCCTCCCTCCTGATCTGTACTAACCTCTGCTAATCCTGTCCAAAGATTAGGAGGTTCCTGTGAAAGAACCATCTGAAACATCAACAGGCCATCACTGCGTCAAAGTCATCCCAACTCTCAATGCTGTGTCTTTAAGATCCCCAGAACTTCCACAGAAAACAGAGACTAAATCAGCTTTAAGAAACTCTCCTCAAATCTTCTGCTTAGAAAAGTTACAGATATAAAGACATTTAATTCTCTGAGTGAGAAGATTCAGCTCAAGTTACAGCCGAGCTGATTTATCCATGGAACAAGTCATAAGGACAAGACTTGTATGTCAGCAGCCCAGCCACAGACCTTAGAGGAGGTGCTTGAGTGTAATCAAGGAAATCTGAATTAACCCTGCCAGCTCCTGGCCTCTCTGCACTGAGTGGAAACCACATGGCCCGGCAGTGACAGCCATACAGACATTGTTTGGTGTGATGTGGATATTTTGGGTTTGTTTGTTGGTTTGCTGGGGTTTTTTTCCAGGAGCAGCTGAAAGTAGGAATTGTCACTACTCACAGTTTCACAAAGCAAGATCTCATCCACTATCCCCCAATCCCGGCTGAATCCCAGCCCCCAGTGAAGCATCAACATTCAGACACTGTCTTAGAGTTGACAGAGAACAGGCAGGCAGGGATTTCTTCCTGCAGATAGCTATTGGGAACAGATTGGATAGCTCAGGGCAGAAGACTCCAGTAATTACATTGTTCCCAGCACACGTGTGTCCTGGCTAAACACTGGCAGATCTGAGTCCAAACTGGACTATTTTCAGAAAAGATGGTCAAGCATTCATGATGCAACTAAAAAACTTTCCTTACGAAGGGAAGGGAGTCTTGGAGCAGTGGCTCCAGAACTTTTCAGGGTACAAAAACCAGCTTATGGGGTCACTTACCAATTAGTGAGTTGCTATTTCTGTTGGCAGGTTTGGGAGGAGGGATGGGAGGCTGTTTAGCAGGAGCTGTGCTGGTTGTACTAGTGGGAACAGTAGTGTTGGCACTGGCAGGAGCAGGGAGCAGAGTCCTGGGGGCTGGGGAAGGGGCAGCTGTGGAATTGACTGTCTTTGCTGCAGTGGGGGCTGTGCCGAAGGGGGCAGTTCTTGCAGTGCTGCTGGCAGGCATTGGATCCTTCGCCTGTGCTTCGTTTGCCTCCTGGGAAGTGGAGGGAGGTCTTTTTGGAGGAAGCAGAGGCTGTCTGGGAACATGCGGCTCCTCAGGTGGTTCCAGTTCGGGCCCAGGGTGGCTGCTGGAGGAGCCTGTAAGGGAGACAACTCAGTTTAAGGGACTGGAGGGCCCAGTGAGGGTGAGAATGATCAGAGGAGAATTCAAAACTGGTTCTGGGAGAAGGTGAAGCCCTGATTTTGCACACATCTGTTTTCTTACCCTGCCTCTTCTTTGGTTCCTCTGCTGGAACAGGCTTCCTAAGGCTGGATGGCTTCATGGCCTCTTCCTCCTGGCTGGGAAGGTTACAGACCCCGGGGTCCCCGATGGGGACGGTGTGGCCATTCTTCAGTGAAGGCGTGTTCAGCTTCTCTGTCTCTTCACCATCTGCAACGGGATAGGAGGGGACAGAAGCAAAGAGAAAACACTCAGAAGGTAGGAGAGAAGAGAGATGGCTGAGCTGACTGAACCACCATGGAGGCACACCAACTTCTCTCTGGGTTCTGAAACAGCTAGTCTTCAGTCACCTCCTGCACAGGAGAGCACAGCAACCCCACCAGCTGGAGCTGGGAGCCCTTGACTTCATTATCAACGAGTAAATCACACAGCACTGTATGCCACCAAGGGCCTTCCTGTCCAGCCCTTCCTCCTGTGTTTCAGATTAGTGTGCCCAGTGCTGTGCTGCAGCCCAAGGAAGTTGTAACTGAAGTCAAAAGCCTCCAGCAACTTTTGTATCCACCCTCCATCACAGAGTAGTCACCAATTCCCTGCTGCAATACAAATTCCAACGTGAGTTAGTTCATCTACAGCACAGGCAATAATAGACTTTCATAAAGCCTAAAAGTTAGTGGAAACACCTCTGTTTTCCTTCTGTTTCTACCCTGAATTTGGCATAAAAATCACCGCTCAACTCAAAACATCAGCAAGGCAGATTTCCTCATTTTACCTTTGTTTTAATCAGATGTAATAACATAGCTCTGTAATTTGATGTAGCTCACCTTGACTATTTCTGTTTTTACAGATTCTAGCATGGAGTTTCCCAATGTTAGAAGCAAGACCTCTTTTTGGAAAAAAACCCATCCAATCCAACCCATGCTTTTGAGGGTCCTTAAACTCCTAATCCCCTTGAGGAAATACTCAACTGTTCTCTGTAATTGCCCTGACAGGACAAGCTTTTGACAGTATTACTCCCAAAATCAGACTTAGCATCCAACTCTAAGGGGAAATTGCCAATTTTTACTGATTTTCAACTCAAGAAAACTTGAATAAATACATCACCCATTTGATTAAAAATCTGTATCTATTCAGTCTGCCAATTCCAATTCTCTGAAGGAACTGGAGTGGGTGGTATCCAGGCCCCCTGGGTGCCAGACCCCAGCACACTCTGCTGCTCTGAGTTTTGATCATTTATTCCACTGCCCTCCTCACCTTTTCTCTCTCCCCCAAGTATTACCTCCCCTCCCCTAACCTGGTGTTATTTGGAAGCTTCCCAGGATTTCTTTTCCTCAAGAAACATCCTCGATTCCTGCGAGGAGCTGCCAGACGGGGCTGCCTCGCTCACTCACTGCCCTTCCCTGAAATGCAGGAAGCACAAACAGCAACAAGAGGGAGTTTCCTTCCCAGCCAGGGCTGAAACTCAAGGATTGAGCCAGAGATTCAACCTTGCCTGTTCTTCTCCAGCAGGAAGCTGCAGTTCCTGATGGCCTCTCACACCACCTCGCTCTCAACTGCAGCTCCAGTGACCTCCTTCAAGGTCAAGAGAATCCAATGCCATCTTCTTTCCTTACTCTGAGCCCAGTACCCACATCCTGGAGTGCACAACCTGCTGACCCCCCACCCAAGAGTGTCCTCTCACGGTTTCTGCTCCACTACACCTCCTTCCCTACCTCCTCTCCTCCTCAACTCAAAGGGTTTCCAGCATCTTTCCCACCTAAGAACTTGCCTAAGAAAATTAACTGACCTTGTACAAGCAGGTTATAAAACTGCAAACAAATACAATAACCCACGCTCATGTCTTATGACTGCCCAAGTGTCTTAAACTCCCAGAGGGATTTAGATAATGCTCCCTTGTGCCGGGTTTTGCACTTTGTCCAGATTACACCCATCTTCTGTTTCTAAATCCAGAGTAGATGTCTCAAAGAAGGAAATAATTCCACCTCTTAGCCAAGCTTCTGTTACACCCATACAGCATGGAAGATCTCTGCCTCTTCTGTCATCTCTAGTTGGAAGTCTGGTACCCATAGCCTTTGATCTCTCTTCCAGTTTCACCCTGTGACCTTCCTCCCTTCTGTACCTGGTGAACTCTTCCTGCTGCACAGCACTGACCCCCTTGGGGAGGTGTCGATGGCATCCCTACAGCGCAGCTGTGTCAAGACTTCCTCTCCATTTTCCTTTCAGTGGTTTGGTCTGAAAACCACTTTCTCACCTTCACTTTTCCACTTTCTTAGAATGAGACTTGCACTAGGCTAAGGCTGTCTCTGCAGTGTCTCTTGAGGTGCAATTACACGCTGCTCTAAGCCAAGGGCCACATTCCCACCCAGACAGGGGGCTGCTATCCCCCCACACTTTCCTGCCCCCTTCCCTGGACCCACATCACCCAAATCCCAGCCACATGACTGAATGATGATCTGAGAGCTTATTTTGGCAGTATGATCCGAACTCGGAGACATCAAGGGTGACAGAAAAGGGGATAAGACTTCTTAGACAGCAGGGCAAGCTTTAGTAAGCTTATTGGTGACTATGACACCATACCACAAAGCATCTCTTGGAAGAAATGCCCCTACCCAGGCAGCTCAGAATTCATCCAGTTCTGGTTCTTTTCCCAACCCGAGTCCTGGAAGGGGAACACCTCTCCCGATTGTCACAGAGTGACAGTGTGACAGCAGAGGTTGGCAGGACAGGACAAAGGAACTGGAGCAGGACACAGGGAGGGACAGAATGGGAAGTGACAGCCCTCCCTCCCTGCAGGAAGGTGTCCGAGAGAGGCACTGCACTTCTGCAGCACCATCTTCCTCCCCGAGCAGGCTGCCTTCTTCCCAGGTGGGAAAACAGACAAGAGAGAGCATTGAAAAGGGTAAGACTGACAGGAATCACATTAGCAGAGAGCCCTTAAATTTGTCTCCCAGGGGTGAGGTTTGGCCAGAGGAAGATCAGCTACACAGACACAGACAGGAGAAGTTCGTTTGCAGACTCACCCTGCTCAGGCTCTTCCAACAGAACCCCTCTTTTTACCAGCTCCTCTCTTGGCTTTCGCATTGAAATCTTTCGTTCTAAAACTGATATTAAATTGAAAAAAAGCACTCAGAAAACAGGGCAGGCTCCAAGTTCAAGAAGATTTTTTTTTTTTTTTTTTTAAGAGATTTTCTAGAGGAAACAACAGGGCTTCAAATTTCACTGGTTTTGCATGGCTTCAGAGGAGGGAGAAGGAACTGCATGTTCAGACCTGCAATTCACACTACACTGGAGATCGTGGAGCAAACCCTCCCTCCCCACAGCTGCTTGGGAAGCTTCCTAGCAAGAAAGGAATTTATTTGTCTGAAACTACAGCTCCATGGCAAAGTGTTTCTGAAGAAAATGCAGATGCCAGCCCATCACCGAAGTCCCATTTTGGTTTTTACACATGTCAGCACTCAGGCTTGTGACAGCAAGCCCTTCTCAGACGGATAATGGCAGGTTTCCCTGTGGAGAAGGGGATACCCACCCAGCCCCTGTTACTTTACCTTCTGATGTCTCCTTAAATTTGTCACTGCTTTTCTTTTTCCTCCACTTCCAGGGTTTGAAAATCTTGCCAAAGCTTGAGAACTTGCTTTTCCTCTTTGTAGGAGGTGTAGTGTCACCGGATTCCAAAACATCTACCCCCATGCTGGCATCACCTGGGACATGATCCACCTCTTCGGCTGCATGGAAAAGAAGGAAAAGAATTAAAAATTCCTTCTGTGCTGCAGGTAACAGCTCCCATCTCCCACTAACCCACCCCACACTGGGAAATGGTGGCACACATTCAGGCAAAGAAGGGAGCAAGACTCCATCCATGGCTCCACAGAACCCTCACATCAGCTTGGGGAGACACGAGTGGGGTTCCCAACATTAACAGGGAAAAGGGAAACTGATAAGGGCCTTCCTGATGAGACAAGGATTACAAAATCCCAGAATCATTAAGGTTGGAAAAGACCTCCAAGATCATTGAGTCCAAGCTGTGCCCAATCCCCACGCTGTCCCCAGCCCAGAGCACTGAGTGCCATGTCCAGGCCTTCCTTGGACACCTCCAGGGATGGGGACTCCAAACCTCCCTGGGCAGCCCCTTCCAGTGCGTGACCACCCTTTCCATGAAGGAATTCCTCCTAACGTCCAACCTGAACCTCCCCTGGCACAGCTCGAGGCCGTTCCCTCTCATCCTGTCCATTGTTCCCTGGGAGCAGAGCCCGACTCACCTTGCCTGCCCCCTCCTCTCAGGCAGTTGTGGAGAGCCAGAAGGTCCCCCCTGAGCCTCCCTTTCTCCAGACTGAGGCCCCCCTGCCATCTCCCTCAGTCACAGATTCATTTAATTTTGCAGCATCACGGCTTTGCCCATGAACACAAACCACTTCCCTACATTTTTTCATCTTCATTTGGAAGCAACTGGTGCCGGACACAAGTCATTACATGAACACAAACACCTTCCGGCCCACTGAACCAACGTTCACGACTGTCCACACCCCAAAATCACCAGACCCATTCCACCAGCTGGATGTGCTAGATTTTCCCCTCTCTGATTTTCCCTCTCTAAATAAGGGCAGTAAAGCTGGCCAAGAGCAACAACTCCACAGGAAAGCGACACAATACAGGCCTGTGCTCCACCTACAGCACTGGAGTCTCTGGAGAACAACACAAGAAGGTGGGAGGTGGGAAGGGACGGTGGTGGGAAGGGACACACAAAAACCAAATCAAAACAAAAAAACCCCACCCCCAACTCAAAGAAACCACTTTTGAAGCAGAACCAGAGCACAAAACACTAATCTGGGGACAGCTGATACTGTCTTGCCTGATGTTGCTGTTTTGGGGTATTTGATGGAACATGAGGGAGCACTTACAATGAGCAGAACGTAGCACTGCCTGCAAGAAAATGAATCACTGCATAGGAGCTAAGTGAAGCCAGCTGGTACCCACTCCACGGCAGGACCTCCAGAGCCAGAATCCCTCAGAGCTTCAGCACGAGACAGGAGCACTGCAGAGCTCCATAGAAAAAATTCTACGGAGAGATGTCCCCCAGCCCCACTATGCCATCCTGCCTGACCACACCCGTCAGGCTGGAGTGTCCTGGTACAAACTGCACTCGTGTGCCTTCTTTTGGAGCCTTCAAGTCAGACACTGTGGAGCTTGGGAGCACAACAGACCTTCCAGTCAACTTCAGACAAGCCTGTGTGACATGCTTGCAGAACAGACAGTGCCCCACTGGTAACAGGAAAGTTCCGCCAAGAATCCCATCTCCTGAGGCAAAGAGATTGGGAAAGGAATTTTAGGGGAAAGCTGTTTCACACCCAAGACAAAGAGCTAATAATGTACCTTCTGTATCCTACAAATCTCCACCAAGGATACAGGTCCAGATGTGAAAAAGCAGATTCCTGTCAACACAGGGAAGAGCATGATCAGGACAGGGGGAAAAACCCAACCAAACCAAAGAGTTGGTTGATGGAGCAGCCTTGCAGTGCTTCCCAGCACGAGATCTCAGATCCCAGGAAGTGTCAAGCACAGGGAGCCACAGCCATGGGCTCCTGAGCAGCCTCAGGCCACTGGGCTGGGGACAGGCTGTCACTGTGTCACTGCAGGACAGAGAGACCCCAATTTTCTAGTCTGAGTACAAATGGAATGGAATGGAATGGAAGATCACTGAAAAATAGGGAAGAGAAGAACAGAGGGAAACCAGGGAGTGTTTCAGCAGGAGTATCTCAATTGCATGTGAGAAGTGCAATTTTTAACCAAGTGACAGAGGAGGAGCAAAGCCAGCCCACCACTCCAGGTTACGGAGATGCTGGAGTGGCAAGGAAGTGCCACTGTGTTAACCAGCCTGAAAAAAGCCTTTTCAAAGCTAACAGTAGCCATGTCAGGCTTTACCCAGAATTCCTGACCCTTCCAGCTCTCCACAGGTTTCTCCTCTTGCTCGTGGAACTCCAGATTGCACACAGTGCTGGTTGATGGTTTTTCTGTTTGGTTGTTGGTTGCATTTTTGTTTAAATTAGCCCCATAGCAGAAAGTCCCTCACTCTGAACCAGTCAAAAGCTATGTCAGCCAACACTTATTTGAAAAAGCAAGATCAATTCAGCATCTCAGCTGCTTTTAAATAAAAAAAGACAACCCTGACTTCCTAACAGGAGAAAAATTGGGTGGAAAATAGCATACACCTTGTCAGCAGCAATCTGTGATTTTCTGCAGGGATGGAGGGAGGGTGGATGGAAATGGTGGGGGGAAAAAAAAGGCATTTCAAGCTCCCAGAAATCCAAGAGGAATTGTCTGCATGTTTAGAGCCGCTTTCTTCAGAGACCAGAGCATTAGCCCTGGAGTTATACATGCAATTTTAACAAGCAGTAGTCACTGTGCTCAACAGAGCGTTCCCAAACTTCACCAGGCAGGTACGAGCACTTGCCAAGCACAGGCTGCAGACTGAATTTGGGTCCCTCACCTTTCCAATGAGAACAGTGCTGAAGGCAGCCGTACCAAGCTTGCCTCATATCTACCCTTTCCCTGAGCTGCTCTGAGGAATGTCACTTATGTGCTGCCTGCCACCCAAGGTGCCAGAGTGCTGCACTAAGCAAAGTAAGTTATTAAAAGAAAACTCAGCCATCAGGTTCAGGGATTAATAGAGCCCTCAGCATGCTGGGACGTCTCCATTTCCAATTAGAGGGAGAACGACAAGCACTCCCCCGCCACGGTCCCCTCCAAGCAGCCAGGGAGGAGCAGAGGACATGAAAGGATGAGCCGGAACTGCAGCAGACACACGATACCCCCAAAGCAGGAGCAGCTAAAAGCAGGGAGGGTGGAGAGAGCCCACATGTGACTTTACTCCAGGCAGGACCTCTTCCAGCAGCTCCTGCAGCCCAGGTCTGGCTGTCAAAGCAAATACCATCCCAGGGTGGAGTTTCAGTGCCAGAACTGCAACCACGCAGGTGAACACAGGAGGTTTCACAAGACCTTGACATCAAGAGCGAATCACTCAGTCCTGCTTCTCTGTCTCACTGCTCTCTCAGCCGTGTTACAACTGCTCGTAGGCTCCTACTGAGAGTCAGGTGTTGTCCAACACAGAAACATGGGTTTGTTGGTTTATATCAGTTCCATGCCCAAAAACAGCCAGGCAAGAGGGGGAGACAGGCACTCTAGAACACAAAACCATCCAGATAATTTCTACCACTCTTTTGCTCTGTGTAGAATAAAACTTGACACGTTACTAAACATTCTGAGACCATTCCAGCCCACCAGTCACATTGACACCAGGGAAGCAACTCCTTCCCCGATCCCCACTGGGATACGTTCTGTCCAGTTGTGCAGCTGACAGGAGAGCCTGTCCTGCCCTTCCCCAGCACTCTTCCTTTTCCCATCCCTAATTACCACACGACATAAGACATTTAAAGCCGTCTGTTGTGAAGCCATTATGACACTGATGGCTAATGAGCAGGTGAATCAGCAGCTGTAGGTGAGATTTACAGATGTGTATTCAAATAACCTCATTGTTCAGTGATTGTTCATGTTAGATAGTGCTCACACTCCCTCCAAAAAGGACCTTCCCTTCCATTCACATCCCATTTCCAGCCCAAATCCCTATGAAATGTTGCAGAGAGGATGTTTCTTCACTGTGAAGGCAGAGAATCCACCTTGCTGAGGCTGTGCCTCCTCCTGCTCTGCTCTACAAGGTACAAGAGGGTCCTTAAGCTGCTTTGCAATGCAAGGGGGAAACCTTTCCTTATCCAAGTCATGCACTGGGAAATCTGGAAGGAACCAAAACACAATGCTTGGGGAAAGAAATAGGCAAAAAAAAAAGAGGAACCAGACTTTGAGGGAGGGGTGGGAAACATCAGGAATCTGATGCCTTCACCTGACCCCGGCCCTTGCTCAGCAGCAAGGTTGTGTCCAAGAGACCAACCCCACACTCACTGTGGTGCCAGGCTGAAAAATCCGTTTTAAATACATGGAAAAGGTTAAATGAGGTCACATAGCCCTGAGTGAAACTAGCAGAGTCCTCATTAGAAGGTCAAGAGATTCCCAACTGGCAGGTCCCTAAAGTGACCCTATGCCAAAGCACGACCTCGTTTAACCCTTCTGGAAGTAGTAGTAGTCCACACTTTGGGAAAGCGACCCTGGAGCTGAGAGAGCCCCACAGAGCCCACCCTGACAGCTGGATGCTGTGCTTAATGTTCCAACAGAGCCCTAGTTGAAGAAAAACCAGGAATAAAATTGCTGCAACTTCAGCATGTTGCCCATCCTCCTGGGGGAGATGGCCTGGAGCCCCCTCAGCCCAGGATCCAGGTGGTCCAGAACGGAGCAGTACTCCAGCTGCTTCCCAGCCAGAATGCCTGCTGCCATTTCAGATCTGCTCTCCCACACACTTAAGCTGGCCTGATCCCGTTCTATTCAAACAAGCAGGTGAATTTGAGCTGTTTAAAACAGCAGATTTGTGTTAACCCAAAATGTTTAGACTGAAATAATCTAGGGAAACGTCACAAAATTGGCACAGCCTGGACACACAAGAAGGCAGGAAGCTCCAGCAGTGCCAAGCAGCTCAGGATGCAATTCCCCATCGTTTTGCCTGGCCAGCTGGTCCTTCCAACCCTCCCCTGGCAGACATGTTTTCGCTCAAGTCTTGTAGTTAAATTCCATGTGGAAAAAAGCTCTTCCACTGCATCATGTGGTGTTGAGTGACCCCAATCATATTTTTTCTTTCCAAAACAGAGAAACCATTTCAGTGGAAGGAGCTGGAGACCCACAGCTGGGTCACCCTCACACCCCCAGTAAGTGGCTGTAGTGATGTGTCACCTGTTCCCAAAGCTCCTGCCAGGTTTGGGGCTGCCATTCCCATTTAACAAGGTGAAGCTTTCACTTCCAGTGCTGCTCTCAGTGGGTCAAACTGGCACAGCCAGGATCTGTGGGGTCAATTAAAAACCCCACACAGGGTCACATCACGGCCATGCACACAGGACACCCCAGCAGGCAGCTCCCAGCTGGCCCTTATTTGTTTGACACCTATAAGTGTCATGGTTGAATGGTCACACCATGGGTCAGGAAGGAAAAGCCACCATGTGAGCAAGGAGAGTTAATCCTCTCCTTCAGGGATCAAGCCCCGAAACACCCTAAAGGAAGCCAGGTCTCACTCTCCCTGCACTACAACAGGCTCTCTGCCCTTTTCTGAGATGTAAGATCTGGTAAATTCTACCTTCATTAAGAAACATCCTCATGAGAAAATATGCCTATTTTGATGTGTAACCAGACTTGCACAGTATGCAAATGGTGAGCTTGGGCCAGATTCCTTCAGTCTGCAAACTAGAGTTCACCCAGAACCTGATCCATCTCTTCTTGCAGGAGTTACTACAGGATTTCCACAAATCCCAGGAGTTTCTGTTCATAAGGAGCTCACTGGACATTTCTGCCTTCAGGTAAATGAGGTACTTCAGTGCAACAGCAGCAACTCTGCTTAATCACCTTTATTTCTCTATGGAAAACACCTTCCTGAAGTTCTGCCATCAGAAAAGCCCAGGAGGTGCATCAGGAAGTTTTGGTGGCAATGTGGCTGCTCGATACACACCTCAGGTACCTGGAATACACCAGGACCTACGGCTCCAGCGGGACCATCCCAGCCCTGAGCCAGTGCCGAGGCAGTGCCACAAAGCCTCCCACTGCCACCACAGTGTTGATGCAAAGGCTGGAGAACAACCCAGCTCCCTCCTTTCCCAGCCTACTGTGTCTGGCAGAGCAGTCAAGAATCCCAGAAGCTTCCAAGCAAACAGCAACAACTCAAAAAGCAAATGCTCTTTTGAAGGAAATGCTGTTAAAGTATCCAAAAAGCACTTTGTGTAAATGTTTCTAAGCTTCCTGTAACAGCTTTAAAAACTTGGTGTGTGTTTTCCTGAATGGTCCAGGGAAGACGTGAATCCTGACCATAAAGCAATAAAAGGTTGTGGTCACAAAACAGCCTCCAATACTCCCAGCCCTCGGCTTCCCTGTGTTTTGTACATTCCTAATCATCATAATCTTCACAGGACTCTCCTTAACAGCATCCTGCCACAGTTAATGCAAGAACCATCTCTTCAAGTTCCAGATTTAATCAGTAGGAACTGTGTGAGCTGTGCCATGAAAAAAGACTTCAGAGAGCAAATGAGCAGCTGAGAAAACACCAGGTCTGCTGGCCCCAGTCTCCAGAAAGCACAGTGTCATTACATCCAGCGAGTCCAGTCCCCTGGAAATCACCACTGTTCCTGGTGTTTGATGAGAGAAAGAGCCCAAGACTAACCAAGTCAGCTTCTAACACTGAATAAATCCAAGGAGAAGGTGCTGTTAATCTCCACTAACAGTACAAAGACAACTGAAGTTTTACTTCTTCCTTCCACTCTCTCCATCACTTTATTTTTAGTAACTCTTGAACAAGACTAGCTGGAGTGAACTGGGGGTGGGGAAGAGAATCACTGGTTTCATCTGAGCCCTCGAAATACCTGGTAGGGTCAAAGTTATAGAAGCGAAAACTAATGAAAAAAAAAATCTGTAGCTGAGGGTGCCCTTTGTGCGCCAATGTCAAGTGTTTCTCTAAAAATTAGGTAATTCCACTTCGTAGATGAGAGTGAACAACTGAACCCAGCCAGCGGACAGCAAGTGGGAAATGAGAGAAAAGGGAACAGCAGGATGTGGAAAGTGTCCTCACAGCCAGTGCCTGCCCAGTCCCAGTGCTGGGAACAGCACCCACAACAGACTTGGAGTAACATGGACCCACACACAGAGGTCAGAAAGTAGGGCTGCTCCCAGGGCTTAACACATTTGTGTTTGCTCCAGCCTGTCTGTTACTGAGATACCTCACAGTGGAAAGGGAAAACAAGCAGGGAGATGACTGCCAAGCCCTCTTCCCCCCAAACTGCTATGGCTGCCCCAAAAGCTGGGTGACATCACACACAAGGAGGCCATTCTTGGTGGCTTTGGTCCAGGCTATCAGGGCTGGCTCCTGCCCCATGCAGGTGAATTTTACCACTGTCCAAGTGCTTTGCAAAGGTAATATCCCTGAATCCATGCCAGCCAGAGGCTATCCCTAAAAACAGCAGCTCGGAGCCTGTCTGAAGATCAGAGAAGATGTTGCACAGTGATCGCATGTGAGTCAGAGAAGGGAAGGAAGTGGAGTTATTTCTCTGGTTTCTCTCCCCAGCCAGGCACAGGTTACACAAGTCTCACATTCCTCTCCTCCTAACTCCTCCGTTTCACCTGCAATCCTGCCCTGCCACAGCCCCAAGGTTCCCTCTGTCTCCCCTGCCCTCCATTACTCACCAAAAGCAGCTGGATTTACCGGTCTCGAGAATTGTGACTGCCCCATGAGATTCTGTCCTGAGCAGCTCTCTGGGAAGAGGCGGGAGGGGGAGAGAGGAAAAGTCTACACTGAGAACACTTCAATCCTTCAAAACAATAAATCCACGCTGCAGACCAGGAAAGAGCCTGGTGAGCAAGGCGGCTCCCAACTCTCAGGCCACGGCTCCGGTGTCTGATGGTCCAGCACAGGTCCTGCTCTCCCCGTCCCCCATGGCCAGGCGCTCGATTCTCACAAATAGGTGTCCGTGCCAGCTCCCTTCACACAGGAATGCCTGTCATTCCAGAGCCGAGCTGGCTAGGGCCGAAGCTCAGGAAGGGGAGGAGACAGTCAGCCACGCTCCAGCCACTTAGCTGCACAATCCAAATTATCAACACCCCTTGCTCCTTCCTTGCATCCAGTTTAGCAAGAAGACAGGAAAGCTGGGAGCCAGGAGAAGGAGAACAGAATGTTTTTCTTAGAGATAGGGTTGGAGAAACCATGCAGGGCAACACACCAAGGGGTTTCACCTCCCAAAACTGGATTGAGGAGTTTACAGCCTACTTGAGCCTGCTAAACATGAACTAAGGGGGTCAGGGATGAGACAGCCGTGCTCTAAGTGCTGTGGAGCTGCATTATGCCAGAGCAAAGGGAATTTCAAAGAGAGCCTGAGCTGATATGCATCTAGCCAAATATATAATAAAAATACAATTTCATAGCAATTCCTCTCTCTACTAAAGTCACCAAGAAACAGGGAGTGTGTCTTCTCAATTTAAATTTAACAAAGGAAAATTTAAATTTAACAAGGAAAGCAAAAGTTTTGTTTCTATTCATGTGTCACAGTTTGATGGTTAAGGTAACAAACATCCCCCTCAACATCTGCTTCACAATAAAAGATCTCCAGAGTTTAAATACGTTCACTTGGATTCTTTAATTTGTCATTAAAATTTTGGTTAGGACTTCTGTGAACCTACAGCTTGTTTCCCTGTACACCCCACAACAGAGGAGCAGGAAAACCTTTAAACATCCAGAAGCTTAATCTTAATTCAGGGAAAAAGGCAAAGTAATTTTCAAAAATATACAGAAATTTGCTGCAGCATAAAAGTGATTAAAATCAGGAACCTGACCCCATGTGACACATTCAGGTTGGTTCCCAGTGTAGGAGACGTTTTAAACACACTGGGATTTTGCTGCAGCACTCGCTGTCCCTGTCCTTGTCAGGCCAGCAAGAGGAGGACTTCAATATCACTGAATACTACCCAGGCAGCAATCCCAATAGGGAAATCTGCTATTCTGGGAAACAACCAGATCCAAGACTGTCGATTTGGGCTGGTGCAGTTGGGAACAATCAATGCTGCACATCGCCCAGAGCAAACGCCACGGGATCGCTGTTCCCACCCCATGGATGGAGGGAGGCAGCACTGCAAAAAACACACCCCAAAACAGGTCAAGGGGTAGTTCTGAAATTCCGTAACACCTCACTTGAACCACAAATGCACCAGGAAGACCTCGGTGCTCTCAGTTCCTCCACTAACATACTAAATGTGCCATCAGGCAACTTGCAAATCCACTCCTCTTCCAAAGCAGAGCAGTAAAAACACGGCAGAAGGGAGGACACTTGTGCACCTTCTCCACCTGTATCCTGCTTGTCTGCAGTCTCCGGTGCCGGGCAGACAGCATGAGCAGGTGGGGGAGCAGGGGATCAGCAGAGCCGCGGAGGCAGACAGCAAATGCCACTGTCCTCCCTCGCAGGGCACACGGACATTCCTGGAAGTGTTGCTCTTCTCCAACTCCCACCATGGACATCTCCATGCTCAGGCTCTCACTGTGGGCAATGAATATCCCGATTCCCGGGAATGCTCCACCTCATTGAAGGCTTTTTGCTTTGAAGCAAAGAAAAAGCCATTTTTAAAGCCATTTAAATTCGCTGCCAACTAGCAGAGACCCATAAAGGTCAGAGATAAAGGCAGGAAAATTTCTCAAAGTCTGTACATCAGCTGCCCAGCTTGGAAGGAGGTCTGGAAAAAACATCCCTGCATCTGGGAATGCTACAGAACACCGCATCTAAACCTGCCTGGCTTCTAAGGAATTAAAGCCACTGCCTTTTGTAAGGCGTTTGCTGTGAATTCAGAGTGCACAAAGTTCTGCTGCAGAACAGATGACACGTAGTAGATTGTTAAAGCACAGCAGCACAATCATATCCCTGACCCTTTATTTCTATATTAGTAAAACATGAAACATTACCTTACATTTCAATAAAACACATTTAAATAAATGGATTTAAATTCACAGCGGCTGCAGCCCACAAGATGCATGACAGTTACGCAGGCTCTGGTACTGCACAGGAACCCACCAGGCTGTGAAAAAAAGTCATTTACATTTCTTTACCCTTCGTCAGGCCTCAAAAAAGACCATCACAGAGAGAATAACAAGATTATTTGGCAAAGGTTGTACCAGAAGCAATAATATTTCCTTCTGAAAGGCAGGGCTCTGGTGCCCAAGGAGCAGGGAGATACAAATCTGCATTTCAAATTACAGCTCGCTCTGGACTTAAGTATCATTTACGGAGTAACAGCCACAACTCTCTCCTCTTTTGGGTAGAAAGAGCAAAACCCCACCAGAAAACAGCTGACAACGTGCACGAAACAGCAGAAATCCAAAAGTCACACCAGCATTGCTATTTTCAAGGTGGCCTCCTGGCCAGAAAAACCCATCCTCTGGAAAAAGCCCCACCTCTGGAACGAAAGGTGCAGATTCCGTCCCAGCAAATACAACACCAAAAAACATTCCTGCATCAACAGTAGCCTGAGATCAGCGTGTGAGAGCAGCTCCTAAGGAACCCTCTGCTTCCAGAGTACTTCGTTTCACCCCTGGGGAAAAGTACGGGACAAAGCAACCTGCCCTCATCCAACTGGCCATCCACAGTAAAGGAAAACCACGTTTCAGGCAAGAAAGAGTAATAAATGTCCAAAATTCCCATAATAAGGAGAAAGGCCATCTGACTTTGCTGCACAGCAACCAGAAGAAAGCAGAGCAACTCTTACTCCTCAGGGACAGGCAAACACCTTTTTAAGAGGGTAAGCTTGGAATAGCAAAGAACTTTCTAAAGGAGGGCAAAACCAGAAAACAGCTGATTCTCCTTCCAGCATTTTCTTTTAAAATACAGGAACCAAGAAATCCCAGCTACATGAAAATTATATGGGATTTCAGGAGGGTCAGATGGCTGAAATAAAACAAGATGGGCAGTAAACACTCAAACATGGGGTACATGGCCTTCTCCTCTGAAGTTTCATTTCCTCTCTATCCAGACCAGCATCCCATTAAACCCCTGGCATTCCCATATTAATAATCTGTTTATATACATTGTAAAAGCAACTCTTCTGGATTGTTTAACTTTAAAATCTAATGAATGCCATAATTAGCCCAATATTAGCTCCTCTAATAAAGCCGGTGTTGTTCACATTTCAGTTCACACCGACATGAAATGCTGCATTCATCAAGGGTGACTCAGACATTTGTGTTTCATGATTCAGCCACGGGAACATTAAAAAGGACTCCAGCATTATCCCACCCCTGCAGACAGAGCCATTTAAAACCAGGGATACTGGCCGTTTTCCTCCAGAGCCCATCACCAGTCAGCAGCAGCTAGAGGGTTTTTTTAAGGTTCTTTCCCTGGAGGAAATGCACCCACTGAAATCCTCACGTAGGGACCACCTCACCAGGAAGGCTGGCAGGAAGAGGAAAAAGTGGCAGCATCACAACTCTGGATGTGTTTCATTGAATCACGGAATGGTTTGGGTTGAAAGGGACCTTAAAGTCTATCTCATTCCATCCCCTGCCATGGGCAGGGACACCTTCCACTAGACCAGGTTGCTCCAAGCCCCATTCAACCTGGCCTTGAGCACTTCAAGGGATGGGGCAGCCACAGCTTCTCTGAGAAATCCATTCCAGTCCCTCACCTCTCTCACAGGGATGAATTTCTCCCCATTATCCCACCTAACTCCACTTTCTAAAAGTGTGAAGCCATCCCCCCTTGTCCTGTCACTCTAGACCCTTGTAAATAGTCTTTCTCCATCTCTCCTGAAGACTCTCTTCAGGTACTGGTAGGCCACTATTAGGTCACCCTGAAGCTTCTCTCCTCCAAGCTGAACAATCTCAATTTCCTCAGCCTTTCCTCATAGGAGAGGTGCTCCAGCCCTCTAATCAACTTGGTTTCACCCCAGTTTTAGTTTTCAGCTTTGGAAGAAGAAGAATATGAAAAAAACATATGTATACATAGATGTACACAGAGATGACCACTCCTGGGCTGTGCTCCGGCCCTGAGCGTGTGGAGCCGTCACTGAGGGCAGCGGAGCAGGGGAACAGTCACTCTGAAAGGGAACAAACCAATCCGGCGTGACGCTCTTCCTTTCTCCTCACATGGAATGAAAAGCCGGTGTGGAAGTGGAAAATGGGTTATTTATACGGCAGCTGGCACTGCATTGTTTGGGTCCGGCAGACTTTGATGGCTCAGATGAGACAAATGTGAGGTAACCGCTCCTACACCACATGATTTCCCCCATGCTTCCTGTGACATTTCCAAGAGGGAAACAAACTCCTATTTCCCAGAGCACTCCAGTCCCTGTGTCCCACCGATTAGTCAGCATGGTGCTCCACCTCAGACAGCAAAGGGCAGCAGGTTCAGCACATCAGGGAGTGCTGGAGCCACCACCCATGTGCTGGTGGTGGGGAGGGTGAGCACCCCATGTTCCACAGCAGTCCAGATGTTGACCAGGACGGAGCACAGCTGGAGGAAGAGACTGCTTTGCCAAGGAAATGACTTACAGCACTTCCAGCCCTCACCTTTGGGAAGGTAAGGCTGTGCTCCCGGAAAGCCCCGTGGGCGCAGCAGGTGGCTGGAACACAAGGAATCGCTTCATTGCCACAAGAAATGGGCTAAAAAATTGTGAATTAAACTGATTTTTGGGCCCAGAAGAGCTTAAGGCAAAGATATCCCCCAGTCTTGTTTTCCAGAGGAAATAAAACTTCCAATGGAAGCAGGTTTTAGCCAGTACTGGGAAAGTCTCACCATTGATGCCCCCTCACCACTCACTGCAATTACAACACAGGCCAAATATTTTCTTGTTTACTAGCAAAGGAATGCTGAGGAATGTAATCTTGACAAAATTAAAGATTCAGTCACATCTTGGCTAACTTGGCTAAGCCTAATTTGATCACTGTGGTGATTCATGGCTTTGCCATCTCGATGCAAGTGAACCTCCAAAGCTGACAGAAGACTTTTTGGAGCACCTTGAAGCAGCATTAAAAGAAAGTCTGGTCAGGAGCCAAAGGACGCACACATATAGGATACATTCCAGCAAAGCATCAGGCATTAGCAAAGCATCCGCGCATTCCCAACAGTGAAGCACTTGGAGGCAGGATACCCATCTGCCACTTCCAGCTATAGTATTAGGAACACATTAAGCAAAAACACAGAGAAGAAAATTACATTAATTATTGTATTGTTTAGAGAAGAAACAGGAATGGCATTTAGTTTAACTACTGTTTAACCCTCTCCTGCAGCAAAAACTCAGATACTCAGAAAAGAACCTATAAACTGACATCACCTGAAGCTTCCCACTACAAAACATGGAGATGAAGAAAATAAAAATATATTCCCCTCCTTCCAAAGCACTGCCCAGCATGAGCTTTTAGGGCTGGCCCAGTACAGCACACAGTGCTCTTCCCAAGCCTGTGGCTGCTGGACAGTCACGTCCACCACAAACAGCCTTACAGGACAAGCCTAACTCACAAGATTATACAGCTTTGAGCAGACATAATCAAAAATAACCAATTCCTCCAGCAGAGGTAAGTCCATCTGTGCCACCTATAAAACCAATGGGACCAACTCTGTTAAGCACGACACTGAAAACTGCAAGTTAATAACCAGAATATCAGTAAACGTGAAACCCCTAATTTCAGATTAAATTGCAATTAACCCTAAGGGGCAGCACCATGTTTAACTCTGAATTAGTCTGCAGTGTGTAGGTCAAGGTCCAGAGACTCATGATCCCAAACTTCTCTTCCTACCTCTAATCCTTCAAGATGACAAACTCCAGCTGCAAGCCTCTCTGCCCACACACTAACTGAAAAGGCAGCAAGATATCTCTGTAAAACTTGTTTCCTCTTTTTAACATTTCACAAAAATATCAGCAAGTGCATTTGCTCTTCATACCCAAAGCTGAAACTGCAGCAACTACACCTCTGCTCTGCCAACCCAGCAGCAGCCGCACCGCACCAATAATCCAAATTATCCTTCAACACCTCCAGCTCTCCACTCTGAAATTACGTTTTTTCCAAATTACTGCACGAGCCAGGCAGTGCCAGGGCATCCTACCACCCCTCACTTGGCTCTGCCCAGGGAGACTTACAAAAGCGCCTTGGTTTAGTTTTTGGGGAACACCCAATTTCCCCACCGCACCTGCTCTGCTTTAATTATTGACCAGGCGAGGAGCTCCTGATTAAAATGCAAGGCAAGTCTGGCACACAACCTCAGCTTCTGATCATCTCCAGCAGATATGGCTGGAAGAAAAACCCAAATTCCCTGCCGTAGTTCAGGAATTAAAAGAAAGGGTGGATCAATTTCAGTTGAGGCACTTAAATTCAGCAAGGAAAATAATTTTTGTACCCTTGCAACTGAAAAGTCCAATAAAATTTGAAATTTTAAACCACAGCTTTAGGTTCACACAGAGAGAGAGTAGGTTTAAAAGTTTTCTTTCAATCGGACTGTGTTTTTACACGTCATTTCTGCCAGAGTAAATCTAACAGGTAATTACAGGTCTGACCTTCTATTGCACAAATATGCCTTTAGAAACAATGTGGATAAATATTTGCCCAGTACATGAAGAAAACTCCAAGAGGAATCCTTCCAGTTTATCAACTTTGTGATTCATGTTGATACAAGCTTTATTCTCTATTTAAGGAACAAGATAACACTTAGGAAGTGCATCTGGTCAAATTGTGTTTCATAGATCTACCATGAGCCACCCTAAACAGCGGCACAGCCAGACCTCAGGCCACACCCAGACAAGAGCCATCAGCAAGACACTGGGCGAACCTTAACCTCAACTCCTCAAATATTGACTCTTGCCCAACCACTGAGGTATCTCTGAGCAGTAGTGAGACTGAAGATTGAAACACAACGAGTAAAAGATTGCTGCTAATGTGCTGGGGTTGTGTGGTGAAACATCCCCTTCTTCCCCTTTGCAACTGGGGAGAGAATGATGAAGGCCCAAAGGAGCTGAAAGGAAAACGAGAGCACCCCACCTGCCCCCTTAGGCTCATCCTGAAATCCCAATCCCAGATGCTCCTGTTTTCTGTCAGCACCAAGAGGTCTTCGGAAAACAAGGTGGTGGCAGCCACGGGCACCAAGAGCCATCCAGGAACAAGGCACAAGAATCAGACGAGATGATTGTGTCCCAGACCATGTAGACCTTGGGTCCCCCAAACCAAATGCTGTTTATGCATTACACTGACTCACACAAGCGCAGAGACAATGCCATGGGAATTGTTTATGGTGTCAAGGTCACTCCACATAATTAAAGGAAATGTCAAGAGATGAGATAACACCAACAGCTCTGAAGGTACAGCTAATCATAACCTTGTAGGAAGCCGTTTCTCCCCAAGTTGCTCCCCCTCTTGCAGACACAACCCTTCACACATTCCCAGATTCCTCATTTCCTTCCTCCTGTATCTGTAGAGCACCAGCAGTGACCTTATTTAGGAGCATGCAGCACCACACCAAAACAGTGGCCGAAACCCCTTTATGAGACTCTCAAATAACGCTCCCCTCTCCTCCCGCTTGGCAGGGCTGGACATGGGGCTGCACAGTCGGAGCACTGCCACAGGCACAGCTGCTGGGAGGAAGTGGGGTTCAATTCACGGAATCATGGAATGTTTAGGGTTGGAAGGGACCTCTGGAGATCACCCAGTCCAATCCCTTGCGCCAAGGCAGGGTCACCCAGAGAAGGTGACACAGGAACACGTCCAGGTGAGTTTGGGATGTCTGCAGAGAGGGAGACTCCAGGCCCTCCCTGGGCAGCTGTACCAGGGCTCTGCCACCCTCATGGAAAGAAATTCTTCCTCATGTTGCGGCGGAACTTGTTGTGTTTTAGTTTCTGGCCATTGCTCCTCATCCTGTCACTGGGCACCACTGAACAGAGTCCGGCACCATCCTCTGACACCCCTTGGAGATATTTCATAGGCTCATAGAATGTTAAGGGGCTGGAAGGGACATTGAAGATGATCCAGCCCCAGTCCCCCACCCTGGACAGGGACACCTCCCACTATCCCAGGCTTCTCATTGATGAGATTCCCCTCTCAGCCTTCCCTTCTCCAGACTAACCAGGCCCAGCTCCTGCAGTCTCTGCTCATGCTCCAGACCCCTCATAATCCCCGTGGCCTCTGCTGCACCCTCTCTGGTAGCTCCTTGTCTTTCTTACACTGTGGAGATCAGAACTAAATACAGTAAATTAAAGCAGGGCAGCAAGAGGTGTGAGCACAGCCCACGACAGCCAGCATGAACCATCAAGGATGGGGCTTGAAGTAGCAGCTCAAATCCGCCTGTTGGAACAGCCCCGAGCTCAGCAAGAATGAGCTCCTCAAATATTTACTCACCCTCCCAGACCAATTCTGCAGCATAAGAATTATAGCACAGGACTATTTCAAGTATGTCAGCAAACAAGCTTCCAGCCAGCCTGATGGGAGCTGCGGTCCCACCTTCACTACGATGCAGATAGCCCCCACACCAGCGGGACAGACAGAGGAAGACTCACCCTGGGCAGCCTTTGGGAGCCTCACACCTGAGTTAAACACCTTGAGATACAGGCTGGGATTAAAGAACGATGTGATGGCAGAGATTAGACAGCCAAAGAGCTCCACTCTACATCCCATGGCTCCATAAGGCACTTCCCAATGCTCAAAGAGGGAACGCTGCTGCTTAGGGAGAAAGATCTTACACGTGTCAATGTCGGTACCAACTCTCCATGGCATCCACCAAAATCTCACTCCTCACAATCCAGAATATGCCAGACTGAGCAGCACCAAAACTCAAGTTCAGGGGTTTTCAGGTTGCAGGAAGAATGAGCAAGATCTACAAGAAGTTCAAAGAGAAGTCACTGATAAAACCAGTGGAAAACATCCAGATTAACTACTTTATCAGGGCTCTGTGTCTCCTCTATCAGACCATGTTCCAAGGTCCAGGAATGAAAAGCGGCTCCAGTAAGAGTATTCTTCGAGAGTAGTTATAGCAAGGATACCTTAGAGCAAGCGTATGGTGCACAAAAATTGGGGTGTATAAACACAAATATGAAACCATTTCTCTGTGCACTTCAGGTTTGAAATCAGGAATTTGTTCTTATGCTGAATTCTCATCTCAAAGCTCATGGAAGGTGCTGACTCCTTTCCTGTAAGAATTATCCCCAAGGTCTCTGCAGTTACAGGCTACAATGATGCCATCTAAATCCATAATCTTATCAACAGCAAGGCTGGCTGGCTCCCGGGCACTTAAACTAGTCCAAAATCCCAGGTGGCCCCTTGGCTACACCAGCCCCCCCATCCTCTCACTGCCTTCTTTAACACAGCCCAGACACTCTGTCATTAGTAGCCCTGAAGCCCATTTCTGCAGTAAATGAGCTCCTTGGATCTTCCAAAACAATTCTCACCTTCCTCAAGGGAATAGAAAATAATAAAAATAAAACCTCACCAAAAAATCTGCAGTTTTTAACACGATCAGCCTTTAAAAAAAAAAAAGACAATCAAAGCTTGGAAACTAAAATCTGACTGACCCTTTAATAATGGAACTTTCCTGTATTTATGGAAGTTTCTGCTTTAGCAAAAAATATCTGCTCATTTAGTGGGTGTTGCAGAAATCACTTCTATTCTCTGGTGATGCTGAAAGCAAGAGGCCGGGTTTAGGGGTAATTAAGCAGAGAAAAACATTTTCCATGACTTTGAAACCCAAATTTTAGTTCTCACCAGGGTGCAGGGCTTCACCTCTCCTCTGTACGTGGTTGTCTCCAGTCACTGTGTTTTGTCCTGCTGCAACCACTGTCGTAGCTTGACCTGGCAGCAACAATGCCAGCTCATCCAAACCCTGCATGAAAGTCAGGCCAGTAAAACTTGGAGGTCTGTGCTCAACAGAAAAACAATCCCATCTCTAATGACCACAGTCAGTGACTGAGCACTATGGCTCTTCTCTCCTCCTTACAGGATCATTTTGGTTCCTGGGTTTTCCTGACACTGGTTACCTTGCAATTTATCCAACTGCTTAAAACCAAGCTCGAGATAATCCCTTTTAAGCACCCCACCAGTTACTTGTGTTTAGAACAATCACCACAGGCTATTACAGATGCAAAATGAGACTTTCAAACCAGAACTAATTATTCTGCAAATATGATGGCCCAGAAAAGTCTCCATCACAGGAACTCACTCAATGGCAGATCCTTGATGCTAGGAAGGTGTGATACAGGGAAGTCTCCTCTTAAACTTGTCCCTGTTCTTCAGTTATTTTCCTAAACATTGATTTAGAGATGTTTGGGCTCAAGGGAGCTTTGCTGTGGAGGAGTGAATGTGTTCAGGAGACAACAGGGTGCTCATTATCAAACTCATTTGAAAAAAACCAACCCAGCACTGCTGCAACACACTGCCCCAGACACTCCCTCCCAACATAAACTCCAGGAAGCCTGATCAATACTTTATCCTGAACAGGGCGAGGGTGCCAGACTGACTCGCATAATCCCATTACAGAGTTATCCAGAGTACACAGTTTGCTCAATATCTGAGAGATAACAGGATTAACTTCATGTTCAACATCATTTTAGCCTAATAATTGCAGAATCACTCCTAAGGCCCTAACGTCATTGATTCAGCAGGGGATTCCCATCACCCCCTCACCAGTCCCAGCCTTGAAAGCCCCTTGGTTAGTGTCAGCATCTTAATTACTTGGAGAGATTTTCCTTTCCTCTCCCGAAGTAAAATGTAACTTAACCCCTGCAACCCACAATGCTTGGGCAGAACAAACTCCTGCCTTCCCTGCAGGAAGGGACCCTGCTGACTTTCCTAGTCATCACTTAAGTTTCCAAGATTTCATGTTAAAAACAAAGGGCTAGAGGCAGGAGGCGGGCAGGTTTTTCATCGTTTTGGTTGAATTTCAATGAAAATCATGGCAGAGGCTAGTTATAGTCCTCTCAAAGATCAAGGGCCAGTTCCAGATCCCTGCCTAACTCTGCCCTCCCAGGGAGAGGAGGTTGATCTGCTCTCTGAAAGCAGAGCTATGGCCAGCCGGGATCACCACGGAGCCTGCAGGAGTGATCTTCCTTGCCAAGGCACGACTCGCTGCTCTCCTCACCTTGGAGACGAGTCCCTTAGTGCAGCGGGGCTGGGGAAGGAAAGGGAAAGCACACAAAGAAAACAGTACTCAGAGCTGCTTCCGAGCCCTGAAGCAGCTTCCGAGCCCGGGGAACAGAGCACAGGAACTGGGACGCATTTTTTTCATGGAGTGCACAGCACTATTAAATTCCACCTTTCAAGTGCAGAGGCAGGCTACACCCTCTGTGTAGGCCAGTGTTGTTATGCTGGCACTAAGCCTGACATGGTGCCAAATCGGACCGCACTGCACCACCTACGAAAGTCAGTGTCCACGGCCACTACTTGGCTGCACCTTCATGGTTCGTTTCTTTTACTGACACCTCCCACTGTCCCAGGGTGCTCCAAGCCCTGTCCAACCTGGCCTCGGACACTTCCAGGGATGGGGCAGCCAGAGCTTCCCTGGGCAACCTGTGCCAGGGCCTCCCCACCCGCACAGGGAAGAGTTTCTCGGCGATATCTCACCTACCCCTGCCCCAGGCCGTGGGAAGCCTTGTCCCGGCCCCGTGTCCGAAGTCCCTCCGCAGCGCTCCCGCCCCGCCGCTCCCGGCTCCCCGCGGGCCGGCCCCGCGCGCCCTCTCGCGGCCCCAGCGCAGCTCTGCGGCCCCGCCGCTTTCGGACACCGAGGGGCTGGAGCGTGTCCAGAGACGCGAAACGGAGCTGGGGAAGGGCCTGCAGCACCAGGAGCGGCTGAGGGAGCTGGCGGGGGGCTCACCCTGGAGAAAGGGAGGCTCGGGGGGACCTTCTGGCTCTCCAGAACTCCCTGACAGGAGGGGGCAGCCGCGGGGGTCGGGCTCTGCTCCCACGGAGCAGGAATAGGACAAGAGCCATGTGGATGTGGCACTTGGGGACAAGGATTAGTGGTGGTCTTGGCGGTGCTGGGGGAATGACTGGACTTGAGGATCTCAAGAGGACTTTTCCAACCTGAAGGAGTCCATGATTTATGGTAATGAAATCGCACAGCTGAGTTACACCAGTGTGCAAAGCTCTACCTTAAAGAGCCTTAAGACGAGCTCTAATAGGCACCAGGATCCATGGCAGAGTCTGAATCTGCAAAGCTCAGCTCAGAACCTGCACAGCCTGAGCATCCTTGAGCTAAACAGATCTGTATGTAGAATTTAGCAACTCCTATATACGTTATTTTTCACGTGCAAGGGAATACAAATTTATCATAACCCGGGTAGCAAATCCTGTTGAAATCTCAAAATCTCTGCTTCACAAAAGGAGATAAACCCAGGCTGGGTTGAAGAGCCATGTTCTCCCTAAGCAAGTCATGGTTATCATTCATCCCATCACAGCTGGATGGGTCCACCTGTAAAAAAGCCACCTCATATCTCTGGTTTCTTGTTTGTGTCAGGAGACAAAAGACATCTTCAGCAATCAGAGCCAGGGCTCCTTTCCAAGACAAAGGAGAGCCAAGCAGATAAAATGGTGATGTCAGCAGTGACAACATCCAAGTGTTCACACCGGGACTGCAGTTCAGCATCAGCCCGAGGGCCTGGGAGCAGCTTTGCCGAGTCAACAGCTCAACTAACACTATTTGCAGCTCACAAAGGCAGCAAGATAATGAGAACATTCAGTATTTTATTTTTAAAAGGCCAGGTTTGCCACTCAGCCTGGACACATTGCTGCTGTGTGAAGAAACAGTCGTAACACAACCCTCTTCATTTATACTAAACCTACTTGCCGCTGGTTCCAGGCAGGCTTTTCTTCTACTCCCAACCCCAATAAAATCAGCTACTAAAATCCCTGGACAGGATTTACAGGCAGTGTTCCAGGAGCAAGGTGAATTTAAGGTCCAACACGTACAAAATGAAAACTGGAAACTCTGGAAACCTGCCCCCCTGCTCCATGCCCTACTTACTGAGCCACAGAAACTCCACACTCACTGTTTCACAGCAAGTCGCCCTGAATTACCCAGAGGATTGATTACATGTCCTACAAGGCCTTATCTCTTCACACAAGGAATAAAATTGTTCAATTCCATCACGAAGCACTTCAGCGAACACCTTTCTCACCCAACATCAGCCTTTGTCACTATATTGCTCCTACCAGCCTGGAGGCCAAAGCATCTCCATCCCAGCACATTCACGGCTGATCCAAGAAACCACAAAATCAGCAGAACTAACCTCTCCTGTCCCCCAGACAGAGATACGGGTACAAACTGCACGGCCACTTACCACAACAGCTTCAAAAGTCACTCCGAATGGGGTGTCACAGAATTACAAGGTCTCTGGCAGGTCAGCAAATAATCTCTATAAAACACTTGGCTTGTAGCTCAGGAGGGAAAGGCAGCAACAGTTCAGACACCACCTCAACTTGTTCAGGGGGGGAATTATTGGGTATTTATTCTCTGAAATGCCACACTAACTAGGCGGATAGCTGAGCTGAACCACTTGCAAATACAGCAGACATCCCATCGAGTGCCCCAAGCACCCTGACAGCACTCAGCACATTAATTACACTAAGAACTAGAACAAATTTAAGAACAAAAGGCTGTCAGGATAATGTCTCAAAGTATTTTGCTAATTTGTCAAGTGCACTCGACTTATTTACAGGAACACTTTCAGGTAGGTAAGGAAATGCTCTATGCTGCACCTTGTTTAAAAGTCAAATGGTATCTGGTGAGATCAGTTCCACCCTCTGGTAAATCTGCCTAAGGAACAGTAGGAATTTGCCTTTCTGCCTGGGGCTTTTTAGAAAGTGGGCAACAATGGATGCACACTGAAAGGCATTGATTCTACAGAGATGCTCTGAAACACAAGTGATCTCAAAATCCTGTCCTCTATGGACATGTGATGATCATGTCCTCATTTCTGTGGGGAAAGGCTGAGAGAACTGGGGTTGTTCAGCCTGGAGAAGAGAAGGTCTTCCAGTGTTTCAAGGGGCTTCAGGAGAGATGGAGAAAGACTTTGGAAAAGGGCCTGGAGTGACAGGACGAGAGGGAATGGCTTCCCACTGCCAAAAGGCAGGGATAGATGGGATACTGGGAAGGAATTCTTCCCTGTGAGGGCAGTAAGGCCCTGGCACAGGCTGCCCAGAGAAGCTCTGGCTGCCCCATCCCTGGAAGTGTCCAAGGCCAGGTTGGACAGGGCTTGGAGCAACCTGGGATAGTGGAAGGTGTGGGACTGGATGGGCTTTAAGGTTCCTCCCAACCCAAACCATTCTGGGATTCTACAATGGTTCCCATAATGGTTTTGAACCTCCGAGCATCTGCAGGTATAGCTCTGAATTTTGGGGATAAAGAAGGGAATCAGGCAGTCAGTCGTGCATCCTGCTGGGGAAAAGCAGCAGAGCTGCTAAGATACGAACCAAGCACACACGTGTCCAGCTATACAGGTCCTCTATATTTGGAGTCCATGTCTCCAGAAGCAGCAGATTCGTATCACACTGGTTTCCTTTGGAGGCATGTAACCCAGGAGTCAGTTTAGATGCCAAAACAAATTACTTCTTTGTTTGCACAAAGGTGAAGGACTTGAAGAGTATTTCCTATTTTTAGTAGGGAAAAAAATTGGGAAAAAAAGTAGCACAGCAGGTGATAAAGGGGATGAAAGTCAGTGGGGATGAAAGTCGGCATGGAATAAAGCAGTAGCTGCAGAAGATTCTTAAAGCATCCATAAGCTCAGTATTTCAAGTGCTTTCTAAAAAAGCAGCTTTGGCTAACAGCCTGTGTGTGCAAAGGCTACTTCACTAATTTCCCAAAATGTCTCGCAGTTGTCCCATGGAGATTTAGACCTTTTAGGGACTAAAAGGTTCATATCCCAATACCTGCAGAGGAATTGTGTAAGGACAGGCAGAAACTGTCAACAGAGCACAAAGTACAGGAGGTCAAAGGACCCAACAGCAAACACTTCCCATGAAAAGGCATTCCATGCTCCCTCTGAACCTGTTCACTAATGATTGCTCATTGCTGGGCAAATGAACTGCAGGTCTGCTCCCACCTTAGGTCGATCCAACACAGCAGCAGAGCTTTCAAGGAACCATGGACATAAAGTGAGACTTGCCCTCCCAAGCACAAAGCTCCCACTTCAGTATTTTGCTTTTTAGATCTCACAGACTTACAGACACATGAAATACTAGATAGAACACAATCCCTTGACTAAGAAAAAGTCCAAACCTAGCTCAGATCATGGTACAGGTAGTGAGAGGTCTTTGGGAGGGGGTCTGGGTAGTGACAGCAGTAGATGGAACAGTGAAAACAGGCTGCAAAAATAGAGTGTGATCCTTCACCCGCACCACAGGAAGGATCTGAAGAGGAGAAAGGTATTCCAGGGACATTTCCCTTCAACAGATCACTTGTGTAGGTGGGACCTCGAGGAAGCTCGGACTGGCAGCGTGTGTATATTTAGATTTCATTTACTCCCCTCCTTAATCTTTGTCCTCCCACCGGCCCCGCCAACTCCTCAGGGCAGCGCCGTCCCTCCTGTGGGGCTGGCCCCGGTGTCACACCAGCACCACCTCCCCGCTTCTCACAGCACTGTGCACGTTCCCCCCACTTCAGAACCTCCTCCATGTCCCTGCAACCCGAGCAGTCTGTGCATTCCTAAAGCCAATGCCAGTGACACAGGCACAGTCTACAGGGAAGGAATTCAGTTTTAAGTCAAGCATTACAGTGACAAACAAAGCCACGCAAGGCTGCCCTGGCTACACCACCACCACCACCCTCCCCCAAATTACTGCAGAGAGCTGATATAAAATCACAGAATCCCAGAATGGTTTGGGTTGGAAGGGACCTAAAGTTCAGCCAATTCCACCAGACCAGGTTGCTCCAAGCCCCATCCAACTTGGCCCTGGACACTTCCAGGGATGGAGCAGCCAGAGCTTCTCTGGGAAGTCCATTCCAGTCCTTCACCACCCTCACAGGAAAGAATTTCTTCCTAATATACAATCCAAACCCATCCTCCTTCAGTTTAAGGCCATATGTGGCAACTTAACCTACATTTAGTTACTTGCTCAGGGCCACGTCCTATGGTTTGCCAGAAGTTTGCGTATTCTTCCCTAAACAACCCAAGGTAGAGTTGTGAGCAAATTTTAAGCTGCATACCTTTTCTAAAATACCATGTATAGACAAGCTCTGAAACTTCACTGCAGCTGCCTGGAGACCTGGCTTCCACTTGTCCTCAGGGATGAGCATGAATTAAAATCTGAAGACAACAGCAAATTTCATTTTTAATTAGCCAGGGCAGTCAGCC
This sequence comes from Atrichornis clamosus, assembly GCA_013400975.1. NCBI lineage: Eukaryota > Metazoa > Chordata > Aves > Passeriformes > Menuridae > Atrichornis > Atrichornis clamosus. Next base: position 125,134 of record WBMZ01006086.1, read on the forward strand.
AAGGAGGGCTCCCCCACCCATCCATGGCTAGTGAAGCCTGACAGCTCAAAAGGATTTATGCTTCCCTGTGCATTCCCAGAGGCCATTCCAAGCACACCAGCTCAAACAAGCGCCAGCCATGCAGCAGTTAATATCCAACCAGGGAAGGACAGCAATGCATCCAAAGCACCAGGCTTGGAGGGAACAAAGGGCACAGACTTGGACTTCAGCTCAGCTCCATCTTACCTCATCTCCAGGATCAACCCAGGAGTCCTGAGCTTAGCAGCACTTGGAGAATGAGTATCCTTAAAAGCAAAGGAATTTTAACAAAACAATAATAAAAGATCCATCTGTTTATTCTGTCTTTAATATGGGGCTCTTGGCTCCCAGCACTCAGGAGGCAACACGTAAAGCTTCACAACCAGCCTGGGGTGTGTCTGTGCATGCAAAGATCCAGTACAGATACTCCATCCTAAACTGGTACAGCTCAAGTTCTTCAGAGGGAAAGGGGAGGTAACCTAACTTAAGTTGGCAAAATGCAAACAGAACATACGGCTTTTCACATCCCAGGCCACCAGCACTGCTCAAATCAGGGGCTCTCACAAACATCAACAGGCTCCAGCCCTGTGTCTCAGTGATCTAACCCAATACTGGGGTTCAACGGCACACGAAAAGGGACACAAAGCTTTGTGATGTGAGCACAGCTTGCTGGTGACAGTCCCAGCACAGGCTGAGTCCTGGTGAGTAAGGAGAGCTCAGTGATCACAGAATCACAGAATGGCTTGGGATAGAAGGGACCTTAAATATATCATTCCACTCCCCTGCTGTGGGCAGAGACACCTTCCACCAGACCAGGTTGCTCAGAGCCTTATCCAACCTGGCCTCGATGTTGCTCAAAGCCATACCAGTAATTCAGGGTAGAGAGATGAAAAACCTGCCCTGCTCTGCCTGTGCTTTGTCCCGGGGCTGAGCAGGAGCTGCCACCTCCACAGCCATGGCTCCAGCCTCACCTGCCAGCACCACACTCACTTCACCCTCCACCTCCTCCACAAGTCATCATTTGGGATTAGTCTGCCATGAGCAAATCAGAAGGGAAAGCATTCACCAGAGATTAAATGTGCACCTTACAGCCTGTCAATGAGAGGGCACAGCAGCAGTTCTTGCCACCAGGACTACAAGCACAACATGTTTTTATGCAGGAACTCTTGGCTCGCAGATGGTCCAACCAGGCCACTGGGCTCCAACACACCAGCTCTGTAGGAAGCCAAAAACTGGCCTTCATCTGCCGCACTAAGCACACTGTCCTGCTGACAAGTACATCCATTCCCAAAGTTTTCAGCATGGCATCACCTGATTGCACAGAATAATCTAGAAATAATATTTATGAGTTAGAAGTCACCGACTGCAATATCACAGTCCAGACTATGTGAGGTCAACATGCTGCATGGATACTGGTTTCTCACAGTGCAGGCAAGAGCTTTCATGCAAATCTCGTGTCAATGGTAGGGAAAAAAATGGGCATTTAAATCCTTTCTTGTAGCCATTTTAGGCAAACAGATGGAAGAGCTATTCAAGGCAATCTCTAAGCCAAAAATCTGTGAGTTTTAGTTACAATCATATCCTTGCATCAGTTAAACCTACCAGCGATGAATTTGCATGCCTCAGGGCAAGCAGTACACAGCACCTAAAGCAAGAGATTTAAAGCCCAATTTTAGTTTTTTAAAACTCATATATCTTCTGCAAGACAGAGCAGCCTAAAGGAATAAATACAGCATGACAAGTCAGGAGCAACCATGAACTGATCCTCCTTTTTGTCTTGCCATGTGCCTTGTTCAAACCAGCTCATTGCTTCTGGCCTCTTCCCTCTTAAGAACAGGGATGTTACTTGTTTCAAAGAGTTTGGGATAGCCAAGAGATCTGTATTCCAGGTTTCACAGATGAAAGATTCCAAAAAAGATCTTCCAGATGTACAGAGCTTCAATCAGATCTGGTCCACACCACAGTACAAGTGCAGCTGATGTATCCGCCAAACTACTTTATTTTCTAATCACCTTCTACACTTGAATTGAAGACACCAAGCTTAAAGTAATCAGGTCCTTTATGATGCTTAATCAAGGAGGACAGGTCAGGTCCATATCTGTGGTAAGATATCCAAGACCGTACTCACCAGCGTTCTCCTCCATTCCTCTTGCACACTAGTGTCCAGAGCAATTCCTACAAAAACAGGAAACAAAGTCAACACACAAACTAAAATTCCAAGTGTGACCAAAGCTCAGATTTAGTTTCATTTCTCTGTCAGCTCTGCTCAGCCTACACAAAACCAGTGTGGAGGGAACCTAGAGCAGAAATCCTGCCCCAAACTACAAACAAGAGTGTGGCTCTTTGAAGACATCAGTAGCCTCTAATCACACACACATTGTGATGGAAAAAAAAGAGAAACAAAATTAAGGTGCCATAATTTCAAACAGCAAATATTTGTTCCCGGGGAAAACATTCCATGTCTGCCTCTTCAGAAAGGGATGTGCCTGCTGTAAAAGGGAACAGCTACTGCTTATCTAGCAAAGGCGGCACAGCACGTGCACAGGAAGCACTTCAAATGTCACACAGCATCAAGGCTCTTCGGAACATACTGGAGGAAAAAAAAAAGACAAAACAAGGAACCAGGATTTTAGTAGCAAAGCCAGCTTTTCTCTGGAGCAAGTTCTGAAATGAGGTGCAAGAGGAACTGAGTTTGGGGAAATCAGCATGTGTCTTGATTTTGACAGATTACATAGCACAGTAAAAACAGGCTCAGCATCTTAGAAAAAGGGAGGCTCTGTCCTCAAAATCTTGCAGTTCAAACTTGGACAACCACAGCTGGACACGTCAGCAGGCACAGCATGGGGTGACTGGGGAAGAACTACAAAATGAGGTTGTTCCAGTGCTGAGGAGTCAAAGCCAACCTTTATCCATAGCCCACTTCAGCCTAACCTTTTCCCCATGAAGCTGAGGCCAACTCATCACCTTCGCTCCCAGCAGCAAAGCACAGTTTGGTGGCTTTAATTCAACATCAGATCAGCTGGATCATCCTCATGTGACAACTTGCTGACTGCGCAGCACGTGCTCAGCTTGTTTAAGAGCATCGGAGCATCCTGGGGCTGCGGTGTCAGTGAAGACAACTGCAGCACACCATCCCAGGAAGCTCTGCCCAGCAGGGCTTTTCAGCTTTGCTTTGCTCAGCTGTGTGGGGAAAACACTTCTTTGAATCAGACAACCATGCTCCAGGCTACTTATCTCTGCTGCAGCTCAAATTCCATCGCAGTGATGTTGAATGGGGGGAACACCTTGACAGAGTCATTAAACCCTCAAAACATCGTTGGTGAGATCACAGCTTTAAACAAGTTAGAAAAGAGAACAAGTATCTGCACAGGCTTCTGGGCAGCAAATCAGTGGGTCAAGAACATCAGAAGGTCTTGATTTCAGATGCAGACGGCTATGAGTCTCTAAGGAAACACGTTCAGAATCCATACAGCCTAATCCATTAACAGTGTTAAAATACAGCTTTCACATTTTGGATGCATGGTTTGGTACATCCACTGGCTGCATCAAGGACACCATTTGCAAGAACCTCAATAAATGAATCACAGAATCATTTAGGCTGGAAAAGCCCTCTCAGATGATTGAGTCCAACCATTAACCCAGCACTGTCAAGGCCACTGCTAACCCATGTCCCCAAGTGCCACATTCACATGTTGTTGAACACTTCCAGGGATGATGTGGAACACACTGGGATGATGACTCCAACACTGCTCTCTGCAGCCTGTGCCAGGGCTTGACAACCCTTTAGGTGAAGAAACATTCCCTGATATCCAAAACCTAAACCTCCCCTGGTGCAACTTGAGGCCATTTCCTCTTGTCATGTCCCTTGCTCCCTGGGAGCTGAGCCCGAACCACATCTGGCTCCACTCTCCTGTCGGGGAATGCTCCCCACTGAGGGCAGAAGAGCCACCATCCCTGCCTGCCCTTTCAGCAAGCCCTTCTGGGAAGGAAAAACAGAAGGGAAACAGAATCAGCCACCTCAAAGTCTAGTTGAACCTCAGCACAGATGACAGCAGTGCTCCCACTCTCCCAAAGCCACCAGGAAGTTGGGTTTAATTTGCCTTTCAAGGGTATTCCTGCATAGGCTGTGCTGAGCTTTGCATACTACAAGGGGCACATTTGTGTCTGGAATAATAATCCTGGCAGCCCATCGCTGCTGGACACTCACTGTGCACACCAGAGACATCTGTCACTGCCTGACAGCATGGCTGGAAGCACCTCAGTCTGTGCTGGGAGGATCTTTCCAAGCAGAACACTAAATCCACAGTATCTGGTTATTAACAGAACAAGCATAAAGGGCACATCGGGAAAAAAAAGCAATGCCAGGGTAGAGGAAGAAGGAGCAAAGTCCGCACTCCCGCAGCGGATTGATTGCCACAGGCTGCCGGAGCACGAGCCCAGGGCTCTGTCTGCACTGAGGAACAGGCCCTTCTCACCAAAGGAATGGATTAAGCAGTGCAGATCCTGCTGCCCACGTTTACCAGGACTGGCTAATTGGGAGGTTGCATTCCAGAATGGGTGGTTTGAAATAACCTGCCCCGCGGAACAGGAATTTGCTTTTATGCCCTACTGTCTACAGGTTTCCCAGATATCTAATCCTGAGACAACTTGGATGTTACATTTCCTCTAGCATGACATGCCACAGCTCCTCTGAATATTCATGTCCTCTGAGTGCTCCCACATTCCCTGGGTCTGACAGCTGTGTGACATTCCTGTGTTTCCAAGAGCCCTGTTCCGGGCACAGCTCAGCAACTTTCAGCACTTGGGACGCTCCCCTGCCCCTCGCAGCAGCAAAACCACGGCCTTTGTCTGCCTTGGGACTTCATACACTTTACAGTTTTTTTCCCCAGCTCTTTGTACCACCCTAAGAAAATATTCCTGTTCCATTGGCCCAGCTCTGAACCCCTGGCAGCAAGGTGATGGCTTTTTTTCAGCTAGGCAGCTAATCCACACACAATAGAAAACAACTGCTTTGCAGCCATGCTGGAGTGTTTTCCACTGTCTTCCGCCCTGTTTCTTCAGCCTTAACACGCTCCCTGCTGCACAGGGTATTTTGTCTTTCCCAGTTCTGCCCATGTGCTCAGCTCTGTCATATCTTCCCACAGAAACACAGACTAGCCCAATTCCAGACCTTGGACCTCCTCCCATGCCTTCCCACCAATTCCTTGCACCAGCACCGATCCAGCCGCCCTGGGAATAGTCAAAGCTGACCCAGATGCACACCAAGCATGTCCAGAAGAGCGGGTTGGGAAGGACAGCCCCAGCTCAAACCGCTACGAAGCTGCACACCAAGGTGCAGCTGTTTGTTCCAGTCTCGGGCAATCCACATCCATGAGCTTTATTGATTACCAGCTTACCCCCTTCCTCACAGCCTCATTCTCAGCAATCCTTACCCAGACCTCTGGAACATTAAGCATTCAGCTTCTTTCAGAGTGAACCTCATTAGCTGGACCCCTCTGTCCTCACTGCTCATCTCCTCTAGTAGCATGAACAGCTTCCTTCAAAAGACTACGGCATGTTTCCAAAAGCCCAGCTAAATCCTAAGCCAATGTTGGTTGTTTTTCCCAACTAAACTAGAAAACTGACAACTCTTCCAAGCAGAAGTGGCACATTACTTCCCCACAGTGGCTGCCAACAGGCTTGCCTTAGGCATGGAAAGGCAGTTTCCATGCTGGCTCAGCTCTAAATCACCATTCCAGAGAGGGACGTGACAGCAGCTGGGCAGCTACTACAGGGCTTTTACTGTAGTGAGACACAAAACTCAAGGCTGCCTTGGAAAAAAAAGCATGTGGGGGAGAGAAAGGATGCTCTTATAACAGTTTGGAACTATATCCATCAGTTGGAATGATAGGGAAAGGGAAGGGTTAACACACACTCACAGCTTGAGGAACATGGTCCTGCATTAATACAGACCATGACCCATGAAATTAAACAAGATCACCTGACAACTCCCAGAGATTACTCATTTTGACCTAATATGGTGCTAGTAACAGCCAATAAACAAATATTATATTATCACTCATGATGCCAGTTCAGCCCTTCGCCTTACACCGCTTAAAAAGACACTACTACAGCAGCTCCCAGAAGGCCAAATCCCCGGAAGGTTCCCACTGGATGGGATGAGCCCAACAAGGGACTGATGCTGCCTGCAAGAGCTCACCATCATAACAAGAGAAAGTGGATACCAGCAATGAGGCCAGCTGGGAGATGAAGGTCAGGCCCCGAGCAGCCTCCTCTTTGTCACACAGGGAACATCCTGAGTCTTCCTCCCTGGCTTGCCAAACTCCATGCGAATGGCTTATCCGAGCCATCAGTAGTCTCCTCAGACGTGGATATTTCTCAAGGGCCAGATTCACAAACCCTCCCCAACTGCCCCAGGAATCTGGCTGCCCATCCCTTTTTATAAATGCAATTTAAAAAATGAAATCAAGTCAACATTTCATTCTCTCACCAAACAATTACTCCTTCCAGGAAGACAGATGAGAGGATTTTTACAAAGCTGAGATAACTCCACCTAATGCCATGGGTCTGTTGGCCATGAAGCCCCATCAGGTCCTCAGGGGAAGGGCTAAAGAAACTCATTTTATCTGCCAGCCATGAGATTAAGAGCACGGTAAACAATATTAAAATTCTGTTCTACAAAGCAGAGTAACTCAACAGCACCAAACTGTTCTCCCAAGGGACAGATTATAGCATGACTGGAGTTTAAATATTACAAGGGAAACCTAAACAGATCAACCATGCCAAATGCCCTACTACAGATTACAAGACAAGGTGTAAAGGTAAAATTAATCTCTTCATGACAGAGTGGTACAGACAGGAAGAGATGCACAAGCCCTTTTTCAGGTCAGTGGATGCCAAAAAAGCTCATCTGTTTTTCTGACTTCGTTTAAAAACAAACCAACTTCACATTAAAATCTTGGTTTGCTCATGTCCTTCAGTCATATGGTTTGAACATCATTTGCTGGTTTCTACAAATTGCTGGAACTACAAATGCTGGTTTCAAAATCCTCCAAGCAGCCTCAGCTGACCCAGTTTGTTCTGCGCTAATCGCACGCTGAGCAGTGGAGAGGTCAACTGGAGGGAAATCAGAATATTCCCCCTCAATAAAGCCACACAGATTAAATCCAGTTTTTCTGCAGCCTAATCTGGCAACATGTCAATTAATGGGGCACACCAGTAATTAACAGCCCGGCAGTTTCCCTCTCTTCCCAAGGATCCTGACACTTCAGCATTTCTGCACTTGCTGGGAAGCAATGGCTTTGAGCAGGAACACAGCATCTGGTTAGCACAAGGAAGGGGTTTCGTTAAAGAAGTGGAAAAATCAGACAATAATGCAATTGAAATAGAAAACTGGAGTAACCAGGATTGAAAAACCTCAATACAGCTGGTATTACAGTCAATGAAAGCAGCAGCTTTTTGTCACAGATTTAACGTTTGATAACTAGCTGCCCATGCAAACAGCAAATGTTTTCCAGCAGCTCCGTAGCTGCCTGTGGGTGGCACAGTAATATAAATGTTACCAGAGAGGAACTGGAAAGGGAAGGGAGCTGTGCCATGGGGAAGGTGAGTGGCTTTTTCCAACACTCGCACAAAGTAAACCTTACAAATACCCATGGACATGCTGTGCAGAACGTTGGAGTGGGACTCCAGACTCCCCAGCGTTACTGCTCTGCTGCTGACCAGCAAAGAATCACTGATGTTGGAAAGGATCTCCAAGATCATTGAGTCCAACCTGTGACAAATCACCACCTCATCACCCAGACCACAGCACAGAGTGCTACAACCAGTTGTTCCTCGGACACCTCCAGGTGTTGGAATCTGGACAAGGCCCTTTGTTTATCTGTGCCTCAGTTTCCCCTCTCTTTGAGAGGGGATTAACTTCTTTTGTAAAGCAATTCAAAACCAAATTAAAACCTGCAATAGTCCATTTCCTAGAAATTTTCACCTTATGTAGGGCTCCACAGCACCTGGACACTTTATTCACCTAACAAGTCAAACACAGCAAGTTCTTCCATATTTCTACTTGAAACAGACCATACAAAGTCTGAAAAAGCCACTCTAGCCTCTCCCAGATGTTTCAGTTCACTGAAAGGCCCGGATTTACCAAACCTGGAACAAAAAGCCAGCAGCCTATAGGAAAGCATGGCACATGTGAACACAACACGGCTTCTGCACCAGCCCCCAGTGACAAATGCTATTTCTATTTAGCTCTCAGTATGGGAAACACCTCTAATTTGTCTCCAGACCTGTTGGCAGCTGATCAACCACCTGGAGGTGCAGATGCACGCAGGGAAGGAACTGCAGTATGACTAGAACAAACCAGCTTCCCTCCTCACTGTCCTTGAAGCTGCTGAAGGGCTTTTCTTGGACCAAAATTATCTTCCTGATAAAAGCAGAAGGTAAAAATTAGAGTAGAATGGCCCATTCATGCAGAATACAAATGCTCTTATTATTGTGGTAGCTGACACAGGAGTAGGAGCATCCAAAGGGAGGCAGCAAGTCATGGCTATTCCTTGATCAATGAAAACCAGGATATTAAAGAAGTCCAGGATACCCACAGGACCAACACACCACTTTATCTATTGATAAATACGAACCCTCAAAGTGTGCTAATAAATTCTTACACTGAAGAATGCAATTCCCACAATTTGCTGTTACCCAGAAAAGTTTGGGCACACCAAAAGGAGAAACACGAAGGGAACGGATGTCTTTGAAAAGCAGTTTCCACAAAGCATCGCAGTACCAAGGACCCAACTCATTTTTGCACAGTGGGATTTGAGAAAAGGAACCAGCTTCACCAGCACCTGCTTTAGCAAAGCAAAGAACAATGGATATTTGAAGTGCAGAGCTCAACTGCCCAAAATCCAAGTTGTACTTTCTATTTCTCTCTCTTTCCAAAAAGCAGGAGATGACAAACTGAATTCTTGACTATGCAAATCCATATTACAATGAACTTTATTGCTGCTCAAGCCACTGGGGCATCACGAGTTAGCTGCAAACCCAGACCACAGCCCAGTCACAAGGTCTGTATAAATTAATTAGTGCAGTCATTGGAAGCACAGAGGAGGATGGGGAAATGCATCAAGTTCAATTCACCTTTCAGAGAGGGTTTTAAGTGTAAAGGGAAAAACATCCAGGAGTGTGCTCCCTTTTCCTCAGACCTGTGTATGTTAAGAACAGCAAGTCTTGAGATGCCCTTTTTTTCCCCCTAAAGGTTATAGAACAATGCACAACATGTTAAACATTGAGCATCTAATATTCCAAAAATCAGCCTGAATGCCTTAACCCACCCAAAATGCTGGTCACCAGTAAAAGGGTTTCTCATCCAGATCCTTTCCAGCTTGTGGTATTGCTGCAAAAAAATGAATCCCAGGGTTTTTTAAGGAGAAAAAACATGTTAGACACAGGACTGTAGGTCTCCCTTCCAAAAGCAACTTGAGGTCAGCCTGCAGACCCTGTGAAATCCTAGCCCCAGCAGCACCACACTGGTTTCAGCTCTGTAACTGGCCCATTTCCCTTGTGTCTCTCTGTACAACTTATTTCAGAACAATAAGGCTTGTCAGAAATTAAAATTCCTTTGTGGTCTGCACATACCTGCTCATGCAACAGTTCGGTCTTGTACCACACCTCGCAGGGAATTTCAATTTACTCAAAAAAACCCTCTAACTGGCTCTACACATACAGAACCGCGGACACACAGAAATGAGAGGATTAGTGACTCAGGGGGAAGAAACTGAAGCAGCCTGAAAATGTGGGATACTGTGTCTGAAACCAAGATTCAAAATTGCAAAGCAAAGCGAGCAGCCTCACAAGAGAAGTAAATACACCTGATGACCTACGCTCACAGTACATATAAAGCTACATTTCCCCCGAGTTTTAAAAATTATATTCCACCCTTTTTGAGTTTGTACAGAAATCAGGGAAGAAATCTCACACCTCTGTCACGAAGATTGATCAGAGAGAATCACCACGTTTTCTGGGTCTCACTGCAAACAGCGCCAATTCAGCAAAACGGCCTTATTGTTTCCAAAGCTTTTGAAGCAGCAAAATTAGCCCTGACAACCCAACAGGACCTTCCATGCAAACCCGCATCTTTTGAACAAAATCCTGGAGCCATGAAGTTGATAAGGGGACTGGAACACGGAGACGGGCTGAGAAAGAAATGATTGTTAATCTCAGAGAAGAGAAGGTTGTGCAGAGACCTCATAGAAGCCTTCCAGGATCTGACGGGGCTACAAGGAAGCTAGAGAGGAATTCTTCATCATGAACTGGAGTGACAGGACAAGGGGGAACAGGTTCAGAGGGAAAGAGGGGAAATTTAAGTTAGATATACAGAAGAAATCCTTCTCTGTGAGGGGGGTGCAGCCCTGTCCCCGGTTGCCCAGAGAAGCTGTGGCTGCCCCATCCCTGGATTCCAAGGCCAGGTTGGACAGGGCTTGGAGCACCCTGGGATAGTGGAAGGTGTCCCTGCCCACGGCAGGGGGTGGGACTGGATGAGCTTTAAGGTTCTTTCCAACCCAAACCATTTCAGGATTCTATGATTTATACCTGATGAACGCTAAGCAAAAATGAGCTCAGTCCTCTGTGCCTTTCTGCCATGAAGGATCCAAATGAGCTTGTTTGGATTCATCCAAGCAAACTTCTCCATCTGGGACCCACTGGAACGGGGAGCAGCTGAGAACTGTGAGTTGCATGTATCATCTGGGCTACAGATAATCTGTGTCAGTTCTGTAACACGCTCCCAAATGCACACAATAACAGGGTTACTTATTTACCTCTGGCTTCTGGGGCAAAATTCAAACCATCTTTGCCTTCATTTTGTGGTTTCTATGTTCGTCAGACTTTGAATGAAAACTAAGCAGCTGAATAAATGTTCAGTGCTGTGGTCATGCCCCTGCAATTATGACTCGATAGGCAATTTCATTTGCAACCACCATTTCCTCCCCAAGATGAGGCCACTTTTGGTCTCAGTCACTGCAGAGCCAGTTTGAAAAGTGTTTCTTTTCACCTCTTTTTAAGAAGTGACAGGAATGAGCTTAACCACCACCAAAGCACTAAAGTGAATTTGTTAGAAAGCTCACCTGAACTCCCAAAAATCTATCAGCAGTAGAGCTGAATTTGCAATCCTGCCATATGGGTCCTTCCCAAAGCACCTTGAACGCCCAACTGCTTCCTGGGGGTAAACAGTCCCCAGGGTTCGTGCAATCAGATTAAACCCCATGCCCTCCCTGCTGATGTTCCAGCATATAAACCAGGCACCTCAAATCAAATTCCACACTGAAAGGCGATGCAACGTTCCCAATTGAAAAAATGTGAGATACAGAAAACCCGTGCTGTGTAGGTGTCTTTATCAACTTACAGGGACAACACTTTTTAACTGGGAACAGCTCAACTATTTGAAATTTAAGCTCTTTCTGAATGGACACTCTGGAATTACATCACTGAATCTACAGGAGCATTAAATCTCACCTTTTGAGGCGATTTTACCAAGCAGTTCAGGTAGTCTGAAATTCAGTTGTAGCCTTATTTTTTTCCATCACAGACTCACTAGCGTAATTTCTAATTATTTCTAATTAAGATATAAAATTTCCTTAAAGAAACCCTCCCCAGGCAATTTATTTCTTGCAAAGCTCAGCTTTAATAAAAAGGTGCCCCCGCCAAAACTAAGAAAACAGAGAAATTAATTCCCACTACTGATCTGGCAAAGTCTTTATAACATAAGTGCAGGCAGCAAGGCATCCCATTGTGAAAATAAGCCCACAAAGTTTCTGAACGAGAACATTTCCATAAAAAATAAGAAAAAAAAGAATTGTAGTTCTCTTGATTGTGCACCAAGTTTATGAAGCAGCAACACTGATGGCCTGAGGATGGTGCTTAGTGCAGCCATCTGACCTAAGGGGCCCCAAGTTGATTTTAATCTCAGGGGGAAGTTGTGCCTTTCCTAGTGCTCTTTCAAATGCTTTCAGATAGGGACACAGAATCGTGGAAGGGTTTGGATCGGAAGGGACTTTAAAGGTTGTCTCATTCAAACACTCCTGCCATGGGCAGGGACACCTGCCACTAGACCAGATTGCTCAGCACATGGTCACTCATCTTTTAGGTTTTGGTCTGATACACTCCTCCAAATAATCTTAAATTAAATCTTAAGTGGGATAACCTTAAAGACAGTGACCTCCTGGAACTCCCCCAAGAACAGGAATGTTTCAGCTCTCGTTCTCTCACTGCCACTCTAACTCTCCATTAGAGATGACATTTCCCAGCCAACACATTTAGCTGCATTAAGAGCTCAACAAAACTATCAGGGCTTCTTTCCAGCCACAAAAGGACCTTCCACAGTAACAATGGCTAAAATAACACCCAGCTGAAGCGTGCCCTGCAGGCAGGCAGGCAGGCAGGCAAGCTGACTTGGGCCAGGAAGGCAACTGGGGAAAACGGCTCTTCTCCAACTGTGCAAATTAAACCAGGGGAATCATTTCAATACCAATGACCAGAGAGGACATAAAAGGAGAAACACCAATGCCTCAAACACTCTCAATGCACAGAAGCTGAGGAGACACCCTGGGGATGGTCTGTGTTAACTGGGAAGTCACTGGAGCTGGCTCTGCACACCTGGCATGAAGAGCCCCTGGTTCAGGAGCAGAGGATCCTCCACAAGACATGTCTTAGACAGAAGCACTCCAGGTACATCCAACAGCTCCCAGCCCTTCCCTGCGCAGGAACGAGCACATCTGGGTCGTTTGTCAGATCACCTTGAATCAATCCAGCTAAGAGCTATCAAGAATTATAAACACCTCCCAAGATTATATGAGAGAAGTCCGTTATGACAGAGCCTGTAAGAAGCTTCACAAGAGAATTAAAATCCAATGAGGAAAAAAATCCTTAAAAAATAAGCAGCTTGAACCACGAGCTGACACTTTCTGGTGATTTCTCTTGTACACCAGACTCAGCCTTTCTGTTCTATTCAGCTGCTGTGTCCTTGAACACCAGACAAGTTCATTTTGTGATGCCCCGCCCAGCACAGCTATCAACCAGCCAGGAGCTGCTGGTTTGCTCAGCAAACAGGACCTTTTGATAGATGCCAGCACCAGGAATGGTTACAAATGTACCCCCACTCCCTCCACCTACACCAGCACTCCCAGCAAATTCTGAACAAGGTTTCTGGGAAGGGAATTAACTACATCAACTATAGCAACAAAATAGATGAAAAGGAGCCAAACTGAAGGAGAATGTCATCACTTACAAAATGTAATTTGGAAAAGGCATATTAAGGAAAAACACTAAAACTAGCAGGACCTAAATCCATACTGAGCCATATAAACAAAACAAAACGTGCTTTGCAAGGTTAAGACTTCAAAGGTAGTGGTGAGTGAGCCCCAGGAGTTTGAAACCTGCACAGGTATCAGGCAAACACTGATATAAGCTGACAGCATTTCTGGAAATGTAAAAATACACTGGAATCATGGGAGGGTTGTATTCTTACCTACACCTGGAAAACTTGCTCATTGTAAATGGAAGCTGACATCAGTCATGTGAAACATTTTAAGGAGAAGAAAGATTTTTCAGCCACGACAGATTTACTAAAGGGAAACTCAGGTCTGCAATAAAAATGGTATTGAAGAATAGTTGTTTCGTTGTAAAAAGGAACTGAAGCTTGATCCAATCTGACCCAGCTTCGCCCAGTAAATAATTATGCTTGCAGCAGGATTGAGAAGTGTCCTTCCCCGCTGACATAACTCCAAGTTGGATGGATGATGTCATTCATGTGAAGGCCACAGAGCGTACTTACCAGCCAATCCTGGGATTTGCCTATAAATGGAGATTTACTGACTTCATCTGAGGAACACTTCAATTCACAAAGAGGTGCTCACAAAACACAGGGTTTAGGTACCCTGGAGCACAGGAGCTGTGAAACGCCCACACATTAAACACAAACTACAGCAGCTTTCAGAGGGACTTCAGCCCACAGGTTTGCACCCTCCCAACAGCCAGGAACGACACGTGGAAAGCTGCAGGAGCTCTGCCAACTTGCAGGAATTTAATTCATTGTAAATTTATTTTCTGGAACCTGTACCTGCACCTCTCTGCAGCCTTTCCTGTTCTTCTAGGTGGGTCAGAGAGCTTCAGGGAAAGGCAGCCCATGGACCAGTGAACTCAGACCACTCAGCCATAACACAATCCTACCACCCTCCCAGTTTCAGCAGCCAAAGGGAATGGGAAGACTGGTTTCAACTGCCCTCCCCATCATTACAGCTTCCTTTCAGCCTTGGGTTAGGTCTGGTATTAACTATCCTGCTGCAGAGTCAGCTTTGAGTAGCTTTTACCACGGAAGTTAACTAATGAGGTCTCAAATAGCTTTATTTGCAGCAAAGAGAGCTTACCACAAAGAACCAAAGCACCCCGATTTTTCTGATGTCTTGCAAAAATATAGCTTTGTCGTGTATTTGGAATAAAAATCAGCTTTTTATTAGGAAAAAGCAACCTGGTCTAGTGGAAGGTGTCCCTGCCCACAGCAGGGGGATTTGAAACTAGATGGTCTTTAAGGTCCCTTCTAACCCAGGCCATTCCATCATTCTATGACCTGTGTGAGCCAATGGAGAAAACACGCTTCCCACAAAAATTAACAGGCCTGAAAACCCCCAGTAACAAACCCCCCTGAGCCCGTGGAGCTTAGCACAGCCCTTCCACACCTGCAGCGTCACAGCTCTTTCAGGTTAATCTGACCTGAGAATGAAACTGGAGAAACAGCTCAACCTGAAAACTTCCTCCACGGAGAGATTTCAGGGCAGGCACCAGGTGAGGGGATGGCAGGCACAGCACCTGCACGGGAACCCCAAAATACCCTCCCCATGCAGAAGGCAATGAAAGTTGTGGTTCCACAGGCTGTACCTTCCCTCCTCTCCACTGGCACCAGAGATCTGGAGCAGCTGACCCCAGCCAAAACCAGCCTGGTGCAGAAGCAGCTGGTTTGAATCCAGCTCAGTTCCTCAATTTGTCACATGGGCCACAACGAGTTGCTGGAGAATAAGGGAAGGGAATGAATACACAGGACCTGCTTAGCAGCTACAGCACTTTTGGGTGTTTACACAGCTGCAGCCCCGAACAGGACTCCACAGTCTGTCCTCAAAGCCATGGGGTAGGACTGGGTTTTGGAGGCATCGAGTCAGGTTTCCCAGAACCAAATAGGCTTGAAAAATCCGACATGAATCATAGATCCTGCCCACTCCTCTATTCTTTTTCCCATAGCAAACAGCGCAGGGCAGGTGCAACCCTTATCTCTCCATGCTGGTTGAGCCAGGTCGATCACCAGGCCATGAGTATCTATCCTACATCATCTCAAAGTATCTAACACTGTGACAAAACAAGATTGTTTACACATATTTATAAGATTGAGTTCTCTGCTACAAAACTATTCTTAAGCTCCTCCAATGCACCTAGAAACAAAAACCTGAAGCACCAACAGATCTCAAAGCACCGGGATTTGCCAGCCCCAGGTTTTGAAGTAAGTAGGACGTCACTGATCGTAACTCAAGGCCAGGCACTACCTGGGAATTCCAGTTCAACCAGTTCCGCACTTTCTACCCCTCATTCCTCCCACTTTCTTGGAACAACAGACAGCAACAAAACCCTGCCCCAATCTACACCGGAATAAACAATTCATTGCGATGAAAAGCCACCTGCTCCCCCCACACAATCAAAAGCATTTCCAAATTCCAGCTCTCCCTCAGCCAGCACAGATGGACACGCCAGGCACACAGACACCCGCTCTGCTTCCAGCACAGCCTTTGTGCTGCCCGGACACAAAGCCCAATGGCAGAGGCTGCCTCCACCAGAGCTGTTTTGTTAAGGGATCAAGACATAAACCAGCAATCCTCCGGCCACAAAAACAGCTCAAACTCACTCCTAGCCCAATTAAATTGCAATCTGCTAAAACACACAGGCGCTCTCTGGCTTTTGGGGACCGTGTCCCTCCGCTGGCAGATCATATCCTGAGATGACTGATGCATCACCTGCCCCACACGTCCCCAGATGATTAAATTTAACATGCAATAGCTCAGTCATCACCAGAGATTTTCACTTTCTTGCACACCCTGCTCCCATTCAGGGTGATGCTGCAGGAAGGAATAACCCCTTTGCAAAGGAAGCAACAGCCCTGAGAGCAGGCAATAAAAACACTGAAATGGAGCCTGAATTCTGCCTTGCTTACTCCTGCAGGACCTGCCCTGTAATCCCTCGAGTGTGCTGGGATTTAGGGTAGCCCTGGATTCGCAGCAGGAGCAGGGCTGTGCTAGGCAAATGGAGGCCTGGCCACCAGAGACTGCTGAATACTCCCTCAGATACTGCTGCCTTTGCCAAGACAAAATCAGTGCAAGAGGCCATTCCTGCAGTGCACACTGAGCTCAACAAGCACAGCCACTGACATCTCTTTCCCTGCTGCCCTGCTTGTGGTTACTGTGCTGTTTAGCAACTCTGGCCATCTGCAGAACACTTCCATTAGGAACTGGTTATCCAAAGGATGGATTTCTGCCGTGGTTAATCATTGCCCCAGCAGATCTGAGGCAAATCTGCTGTTCCACAGCTCTCTGTCCCTGCAGAAGCTGCAGGCTGGCAGAGCCCTCCTGTCCCCACACAGCACTGCCCTGGTGCCAACCTCTCCCTCCCTTGGCACCCTGCGCACAAGGGGAAGAGTTTCTGAGCACAGTGATCATGTTGCACAAGACCAATCCTCACAGTCCCCTCAAGTGTCCTGGGATCTCTATCCACAAGATTCAGCCTATCAGAGCAGCTCAGGAACTGCTTCTGCAAACTTCTGGCTTTCAACTCAGCTTTCTTTGAAGACAAATGCTAATATCCTTTTAAAAAGTCCAAATCTGATCCAAACCCAGGCTCATCACTGGTATGAATCACACAGCGTTATTAATTCTCCTGCCCGTCAAAACAGAAATGCCTCCTCACCTTGCAAAACAGTTGTGGTGGTTGCCCAGACACACAAAAATCTGTCCCATCTGTTGAAAAGCTGGGTGCATTGAATGAGACTCTGACCAGCACTCTGCTGGAAGGCAGCAAATATTTCACCCCACAATGGCTACTTCAAACCCAGACAGTGATTACAGGCAGCTCAGCTCAGTTCCTATCAGCCAGCACAAACGCAGCCTTCCAAGAAAGAATTCTTTTTGAAGACAGAGCTTGTGGGAACACTAAATTCCAGGATCAAGCCTGCAACTGTGAGAAAGCTCCACCAAGTCAAGTTTAGAAGATCTCTCCAAACTGCTACCATCAAAAAGCAAAGTGTTCCTCCTCCAACATTAACAGAAAAGGCAAATAAACCAGGACCTGCACTTTATCTGGAAAGAGTCTGTTTAACAGGCAAAGTTTCTCTGATCTCTAACTCCAAGGGACACACACAATAAAACAGGAGCTACTCACCATGGTGGGGGAGACACGAACACCTCCCACAGAGCTGAGCAGTGCTGGCATCCACCACATTCCCAAATGCTTTAGTGCTGGATTTTGGGCAGCAGGTTAACCCCCTACATGATTCACCTCAGGGACATGGGCAAAAGTCAGCCTGCTGCTGCTGAGTCCCATGCACAGAAAGTTAAACACAACAATTTTTAGCCGACATCTCCAACAGACTCTTGACAATGGACACGTTCCCCTCCTGTTTAATACAGATACAAATGCATTCCTAACAGATTCCTGTTTCAACTGACCTAGCTGTCACAAGCAAGTCACGTGCCACATCAGAACCAGAATTCTGTACGAGGAAGCTTTATTTGCTTTTAAAGTGCTCATGCTCTAAAGGGGGCAAGAATGAAGAGGGTACGATCAATGCAGGCAAACATTAAACTGTCACACTTCCCCAAGAACAACCACAACCCAGCTTCAGATGAGTTTTTGTTGAAGCTCAACTCATCTGCAGCATTGTCAGCCATCCCAGACGACTCTCATCCCACTGAGGGACCCAACAGCTAATGCCCTTCTCCAGGATCAGCATTCTACTCTGAGTTTAAGAAAGCATCATATTTTATAGGACGCCAGAGCAAGGTGACATGTGCCTCTGAATCCACACAAAACCACTACCCACCACGTTATCTTGAGGATGCAAATCAAACCCCTTGCTTGCTGCTGGCATTAAGAATGAAAGCTCCAACAGCTTCCTGCAGCAAAGTCATCTTGAAACTACTGAAGAATTTGAGCTTTCAGTACAACAGGACTAAAGCACAGTTGTAAAGAGTGTGACAGTAACTTATGAACCAAGAGATAACATCAAGCCCTGAGGGAAGGGTTTGTGGAGAGCACAGGAAGACTCAAGTAATCTACAATCACAAGTTCTATTATCTTAAATCATAATCAAAAGGTAGTAAGATAAACATTCACATCAACATAAGGAATCCTACTCTGCATTTACTCAGCAGTGCAGCCACACACAACGGGACAAAGCCACTCAAAGCAATGCTCATGCCATAATATTAAAAATAGCAATACTATTAAAAAGAAAGAGCTGTTTCAATACTCGTTATGTGCACCAGAAACGCAGGATATCCTTTAATATTCCCCTATAAAATGACTCTGCTCAGCAGAACACACGAATGAATCGGCCACGACAGTCACGCAAACTCGCCGTGGACCGAGAGCAAACTCCACCCGCTTGTTAAAGATTTCACTGCTGTAGAAACTATGATTAAATACACATGAATCAGCCACCTGAAATGAAGGTATGCCTCGGCAGGCACCGCAGCATCCAGCACACTGACATTTCAGCCACCACCAGCCCCCAAAACTGTGGCATTGTGCAGAAAAACAGCTTTATCCAGACGTGTCAGCTCCCACGAACATTTAATCTTTCTTACCTTTGGGGCTGGTTGTTTCAAGGGCTCTCTTGGTTTTGGCAATGCTCAGAGCTGCACATGCCCCTTACAGGAACAGCAAACAGGCTCCAAATCCATTTTGCCACAACTGGATAAAGCACATAAAACCAAAGCCCTGATGCCTCTGGACCAGCTGTGTCCCTGCAGTGCAACTCCAATCAAGCCTGCAGAAAAGCGGGAAGAAGATGGCAGGGCTTACCAGCAGTTCCCCAGTCTAGTCTCTGAACAAAGTGGATTTAAAAGAGGTTTAATTTTCCCAGAGGCTAATGCTCTCAAATCAGAATAAATCCTCCAAAAGAAGAGATTATCCATAAATTTACTAGTTAGAAATGTTAATATATCCAGTGGTTATGCAAAGACTGCTGCTCTCCATGCGAGAGTATCACCTATACAATTCCATATCAAGGGAGAAATGGATTTCTGGTAGTCTTTCCCCCACCTCCCTTTTCATGCTGAAATGTAGCACAGCAGTTTCATAAATCCCACTTCCCAACAGCAGCAGGAATTTACTGCAGAATCAAGGCAAACTGGTTTCTGTTTCACTGGAAAGGTTCTGAAAACTGCCCCCTTGCAAAAGAACTTAATAAAAAAACCAAGATCCACAGGCAGAAAAGCCCAGTGTGAAATCTGAATAAGCACTTAAATAAAAAATTGCAAAGTTAAAACTTCAAATTACACGTTCACAAATACAGGACAAGGTGCAAATGAAGAAAAAACTCGAACACAGCTGATGCTGGACTTACACAACATACCTGCTACTCAAACACTGCCTCCTGTTATTCATATTCCATTTACTAAAGGGCCCACCTACACGACATGGAGTAAGATGGGACTCAGACCAGTAGAACCTGGCTGCTAATTATGGCCCTTAAGGCTGAGATGAATTAATTTGTCCCTCTAGCTATAAACAGGAGGATGACTACACCCTCACTAAGCACAGGTAATCTCGGAGAGGATAGACAGAAGGGTAAAACAAGGAAAAAGTGACTTGCCTGACATCCAACACCACAGCAGCAACACAGCTGGGAGCTAAACCAGGCCTCCCGTTCACCTGAGCATCCTTATCTTCCCTGGACTCACAGTCGATAAGCAGAGAGAAACCAGTCATCAAAATACAGACTGAAGGCTTCATTTGGAAGGTAAAAGCAGATGTGGAATAATACTGATTAGTGTAATCACTAGTGTCACATCGATTTTGGGGATCCAGGAGCTCCACAACAATCCTTCATCCCACTTCTCAGGCCTGATGTGCTCACACAGGCTTTTGCAGGTGACCAGACTGCAGCACACTCAGGACACCTCACCCAGCCACCTTAATAAATTCAACCTGAAAATTCCCCCATTTCTTTCCCCCAGATGCATTCTGTCTAAACCCACCAATACCCCCAGAAAAACTGGATACTTAACAATCCCAAATAACAGCCTCACTGGGTGAGGGACAGAAGAATCCAGCTTGACCTCAGGTATCTGCAACTGAGCAGCCCTGACATGAGCAAAGTTTTCCAGTCCAGGAAAGTCCTTCCCTGCAAACTGTTTATCTTCATAGTCAGGAACAGAAATCCTGTATTTATAAGACAAGTGAAACAGAACAATAATAGCAAAACTCCACTTCTTATAGTGTTAGGTGTCAGATATGAGTTTTCCTTAAGTTCCTCTGCTCTGGCACTGCTGGCCTTCACCTTGATCTGAACAGGTATGGAAAAGCCAGGTGGCCTGAAGCTATCACTAACTTGAAAATTGGTGGAAAACAGTATGAGCCAAGAGAACCGGACACACTCATCTGACAACTGCACCCAAAGGTGGATATTGCTTTAAGAAAGTGCAGCTGAGCCAGGAGAAATCCCATTTACACACACCTGCAATCATAGGGTTTCTGCCCGTAATTGTGGGTCTGCATGTTAAAAACTGATTTGGAAGTACAAGATGAAAATTCCTATGACCTTGCTCCCCTCTGGCTCTGATCCACAGGCAGGACGAACAGGATACAAGCACTAATTTAACCCTCAGCACAAGATGGATGAAGCTTCCGTGACCCTATAGGGAACATGCCACTTCTCACCTGCTGCTAATCAAAAATGTAAGTGAAGAAGACATTGCTTCTAATTATTTGCTCTCCTCTGGCATCACATAAACACCCTTTACAGGGGAACAAACCCAATGAGAGTTGGACTTGATGACCCTGATGGATCCCTTCCAACTCAGCATATTCCATGATTCTAGAACAGCTCTTTTCCTGCTTCTCCTGCTTCCCACCTAGCAGTAAATTACACCTGGTTTACAACACACACTAAACTTAATATCCCTAAAAATAAAAGTCCAAATTTGCTAGCACAAATCTGACAGCTTATCACTATTTCAGTAATTATCCTCCTCTTTCTCAGTCCCAGCTGATAAAGATAACCTCATGAGCACAAGGTCACTTCATGCAGGAGCACAAAGCAGATATTCTGTGGATCCATCCAGATTTCCACTGTCAATATTTCAGCAGAGCAGCTTTAAAAATGTATTCCCACAAAACCTGAGGCAGCCAGCAACGACCAGCCCAAACCCTCCTGACCTTGCTTCTATCCCTGCATAAACCCACGGAAGTCTCCCCTGCACTGGCATCCAAAGGCTGGCAGGTGTCAGCTGCACCTGCAGACCTGCTTCCTGCGGATCTTGGCACTGCAGCAAACCAGCAAGAACTTTTAGACAGCTCTGGAAAGGAGAGGAATCGATTAACACACCACCAGCAGCACTTTTGTGCATCGGCAGGGGAGCTCTTGCCAACACAGAAATAATATTGATCAAGTCCCACCTCCAGAAGGCACAGTAGGAACAGCCAATTCTCCCAACCTACAGCAGCGAGATCAGTTGGTGACAAACATCCCTGATTTGAGTAGGAGAGAAGGATTACTCAAGAGAACACAGCCTTCAAAGGCATGTGAGTACAGCCAAAGTCCCCCAAAAACCGGCACAGTGACATGCTTTGTTCAAAGCTCAAATTCTGCAAAGGTGATGACCTTTGGCTTTATCCCCCACCCATGAACACCTCTGGAAGCTTCACTTCCATGAGCGCAGCCTGAGACACGGCTTGTGATCCCAACCTCAAGGCCATGTCCAGCAATACCCTCTTTTTTCGCTAAGACACCCTCAGCAACATGGTGTTTACACACTGAGAGGTCAGAGCACAGCCCAGCACTAAACACTGTGCAGACACCCAACAAGTAAGTCAGTGACTCCCAAACTTTGATCCAAGTTTACAAATCAAGGCTTTTCTGTAGGATTAGGGCCAAACTTTTGTTGCTTGCCCTGTCAAAAGCTAAGGGAGAGAACTGAGGAGAGAAAAGCACATTAGGAGAGGTTCACCCCTCCCACAGACAAGTGAGGTGATGAAGCCCATATGGGGCAGCTTTCGGTTTAAATCAATGGTGGGGATTAATCTTGCTGGGTTTTAGACAACTAAGTCTGTGGCCACACAGCTCTAATTAAGGGGTTCACTTTTGGGGATTGGCTAACTAAAGGAAAAGCTTTAGGTACTGGCAGCCAAGAGATTCCTGCTTCTACCAGCAGCTTTCTGGAGCTGGCAGTGGAAAGGAAGTAACCCTCAGATCTAACAGCACTTAAACTTTACCCAAGTCCAATGATCTTTCCCAAATCTATTTCAAAAGGCACCAACTGCTTGATTAGTGCAGGAGAAGTGCCAGGCTTGCACAAACCGACCTCATCAGTATGCACCTTGTTTTGCACCATGACACTCAGCAGCCGTGGTTAATTAGTCTTTGATAATGAATTGCCCATCACGACTCCTGAACTTCACTGTGCAGCCGGTAGGTGAGCGGTTCCTAACTCTATTTTGGAATCAGTATGCCAAAAGCACAAACACAAAAGAATAAAGTTGACAATCTGTTTACCCATTTCCCAACTCCTCCATAGCTGCTGCCAGCCAATGGCTCAGGGAAAAGAAATAATAAATCTATTTCCAGGGTTGAGCAGAGAGAAACCATTGGGACTGCTCTCAATTTTCCTATCTTTGCCATCGGTGCTTCACATTATTTCACACAACTCATTCAAGTTAGGAGATGAAGCCTGTTCTTTTGGCTAATAGTATTTAAAGCCTCTCTCTGGAGATAATTAGTCCTCCCTCCCCCATCCCATCCTCAGTAGGAAGAGCAGAGAGTCACCAATTAACAAAGAAATTCAGGCAGCGACAACCAGGCTGTAGCTGGGACCAAAGCTGCCTCTCACCTCCCTATCTCAGCACAGCTGAGAATCAAAAACAAATGACACCACAAGCAACAGAATGAACAACACAAGAATTTTCATCATTTTGAAATCAGGAAAACAGCAATTCCTCATCTGCAAGGAGCAAAATACCAATGTGTCATCACTAGAGGTTCTGCCTGGTCACCTTCCAAGCCTGAGAGATCATCCTGAGTCATTCAAAACCAGCAGATAAGAGCCAGAATTGGGAAATCTGCAGCCTTTTACCTCTGATCCCAGGCCTGTCACCCAGCCATCAGCAAATCACAGCAACCGTCACACCTTGACTCCTATTGAGATACAACAAGTCCTCTGGGCAGAGGGAAAATGAAGGACAGTCACCATTGGGAAAGCACCCCTGCTGAAGATTGACAAAATTCTGTATATCTATCTCACCTGGAATCTGCCGTTGGATTTGGGGGCACAGTTTGGAAGGAGTTAAACTTGCAGCCACAGGGATGAGTCCTGGCTGCTGCATTCCCTGCCTAACCGTGACCCCACTGTGCAGGGAAGAACTGGGAATAGTCATCACCACGGCACTGACAAGTCAGCAAGAGCAACTAATTAACTGATAAAAATAGACCTCTGAAAGGGCTTTTTTCCCCTTGACACAAAGCCCTTCCCAATGCTGCCGCAGATGCATATCCATTAGTTTTCCATGGGCTCCAGACTTGCCAGGAAAATATAAGAGCATTCTCACACACAGAAAAATAAGTGCACATGGCACTTGTATGCAGAAAATCCCAGCTAAAGAGAATTAGGGAACTGATTCTACATGACTGGAGCATCTCTTCACTCTCCACTCACACCTTAATGGATGCAGGGGCGAGATGACATCTTTGCCCCCAACAGCCCTACCAGCTTCCTTACGCTCCCTGCAGCCCAAAGTTCCAGTTTTGCTGAATAATGGTATGTTTTGAGATGATCCAGATCATCTCAAGGATATTTGCAGCTTCCTTCACTCATGGTATCACTGGGACCAGCCAGAAAAACCCAGTTTTGCTTTAAGCCTCCCTCTCCCACACCCTGCCAGACACAGGTTTTACACAGCTTATAACTGAATATTCATCACCAACTAATAAACCTGCAGCAACCGCAGTCTCAGCAATTTTTAATACATATAATGCCCCAACACATGCCAAACACAATGAAATTTGATCAAAATAGAAGCCATTTGTTTAAATACAAGTGATTTGGCTCTCAAAATTGTCATCAAATTAAACTGGAAATCAAATTAACCAGTGATTGAATGAAGTAGAAGGCTGTATAATCACAGATCACTGATCCAGCAGCATGAAAACAAGGATGCAATCACATTCCCCTTGTTTGTGGTGCTGCCCTGTGCTCCCAACAGGACTCCCACTCCATCTCCCAGGACTTGAGGATGCTCTGTGCCTCAGACACAACTCATTTCTTGGTAATCCAGAAGGAAAATGTTCCCTACAAAAACACTCTGTGAGATATTATCAGATAAGAGAGTGTTACCTGTGAAAGGACACGCTGACACACTTGAAACCACCCTGATTTGGGACAGAACAGCACAGCCACTTCCAGCACTGTTGGCAAGAACAGGTTTAAACCTACTCTGAATGAGAAAGGGCTTTGTTGCCATCACTGTCCACGTATTCGACTTCAGCTGGTGTAACTGTGCCAACCTTGTCCCTTGCAATTGGCCTCATTTTGGCTTCATTTTGCCC
This sequence comes from Atrichornis clamosus, assembly GCA_013400975.1. Classification (NCBI taxonomy): domain Eukaryota; kingdom Metazoa; phylum Chordata; class Aves; order Passeriformes; family Menuridae; genus Atrichornis; species Atrichornis clamosus. The sequence goes on from WBMZ01006086.1 coordinate 150,002, forward strand.
TTTTTTACACTCTTCACAAGAAGGAATTTAAATCGTGTAAGTTTACAATTTTAAATGTTGTCTTACTTTTAAGAACAATTTGGATTCATATAAAAGGTCTGTTTGAAGAGCACCAGGCATTCCTGAAAAAATCATAAGAGGAATCTAATTGCACTCCCTTCCAACTTCTACAGCACATCAAACTAACTCAGCTGAACATCCTTTCCTCACCAAGAGTGGACCATGGAAACTTCATCAATCCCCTTCCCTAATTCTGCCCAGGACTTGCTGATATTCCTATTTTGCAAAAGCAAACTTCAAGTTTAACACTCACTCTTGCACTATTCCAGGTTTCTTTAAGCAATAAAGGAGCAATCAAAAGGAGAAGAGAAGGCTCCTGGAAGATCTCACTGCAGCCTTCCAATACTTGAAGGAAGATTATAAAAAGAGGGAGAGTGACTTTTTATACAAGCAGAAAGTGATAGGACAAGGGGAATGGTTTTAAACTAAAGAAGGAGAGATTTTGATGGGTATTGGTAAGAAATTCTTCCCTGTGAGGACGATGAGGCCCTGGCACAGGTTGCCCAGAGAAGCTGTGGCTGCCCCATCCCTGGCAGTGTCCAAGGCCAGGTTGGACAGGGCTTGGAGCACCCTGGGATAGTGGAAGGTGTCCCTGCCCAGGGCAGGGGGTGAAATGAGATGAGCTTTAAGGTCCCTTCCAATCCAAACCATTCTGGAAGTCTATGATTCACGCTTCTCTTTCTAGGCTTGTGGTAGCAGCATTTAAACATCCTAAAACTTGAGAAAAGGAGCTTTATAGTTAATTTCAGCCTCAACTGAGCACCTTCTCACATCACTCATTTTTTTCCCAGTATCTCAGCTCCAGAGAAGGGCACCAAGCCCTCACCTACCTCCNGTCTATGATTCACGCTTCTCTTTCTAGGCTTGTGGTAGCAGCATTTAAACATCCTAAAACTTGAGAAAAGGAGCTTTATAGTTAATTTCAGCCTCAACTGAGCACCTTCTCACATCACTCATTTTTTTCCCAGTATCTCAGCTCCAGAGAAGGGCACCAAGCCCTCACCTACCTCCACCTGGACAAACACAGCCCAATGCAAGGCACAGAGGTAAATAATTCATCTGCGTGCAAACAGAAGGAAAGAACAATTAAGCCAGAAAGCACAGCGGGGACGTTTCAAATTTCAGTCAACATTAAGGCAGGAGAGATCAAACAAAGAAATACCAATGGGGCTGCCTCAGAGAGAACTTTAGGGAAGGTGGAAACACGGCAAGGCACAGGAGGGAAGCTGGGACGAAAACCCAGGTTTTACTGTAGTCCCAGCCCAAGCCGTTCAGGGTTTCCAAATTGTCCTTCGGAGGACAGCAGCGAACAGGGACTGGAGCTACGCTGCTGTGTTTAGAGCCGGTTCCCGGGGTGTGTTTGACCCGTGAGCCGGTTCCCATCGAGCCTCCCTGCCGGGGCGACCCCGGCCCGACTCGGCCGCAGCGCCAGCACAGCCCCAGCCCCTTCTCGGCAACCCCGGGGCTCCCCGAGGTGCCCTCGCTTTCCCCCAGTGATCGCCCCCTGTGGCCCCCCGCCCCCCTCCCGGAGCGCTGCTCCTGGGCAGGGCCAAGCCGGAGGTCTCCAGGCCCATCCTTTCCCCCGGCGGGGCTTCCCGGGCCGGGCCGGGCCGGGC